>JALJCO010012581.1:600000-892500 GCA_023101725.1 Atherinomorus stipes | reverse complement strand
GAAATGAACTTGGTTGATGTTGGTTTATCAATTAAGGCGTAATAGAAGATGTTTCTTTCAACAACTTTTGCAATATTCAATGAAATTGGGTTCACTACCCCATACGCTATGATTGATAAAAAACTTAAAATACATAAATATTATTATACATCAGCTGTGAAAGTAATGGGGCTAGAAAAACATCTGCCAGTCATCTCTGCATTCCTTAACTTTTTCATTTGTCTATTGGCCCATCAATAACTCTCACTACCGTAGTAAGAGTGATTGACGGTCAGTTCAACGGGTAATAGGCAAGACTGATCAATGAGAGTGACTGATTGATGAGAGTAATACTGTGTGTCGGAAACGGCGCACTCTCATCTGATGTTTGCCGCTAACAAACATTCTGCTAGCAGTTAGCAACATTTAGACGACATCTGTTTTACTTGCATTTGTGACATGATGGGAGAACCTGTACCTGCTGTCTGCTAAACACCGCAATGGCTCGTGAACATTGTGCTGTGGTCGGGGGAGGGAGCTGTGAGTCTAGCAGGTTGGTCTTGCACATGCCATGCGCATTATTCAAAAACTCGCTAACAGTCTCTGCTTTCTGAAATGTCGAAAATATCTTCTATAGTGCCTTTAATAACAAAAATTTGGCTCTTTTTCGGTTCAAATATGCTTTTTACTTCTATATAATTGAAATTACAGCTAACATTGTAGTGTAAGGGGGGAGTTATAGCTCATCATAAGCTGTGTTTCAATTACACCTTTTCTAAAAATGAAAGCAATATTTCCATTAAACAGTGTTTAGTGCATCAACTGTAATTCTTATACAGTAAAGTCCTGTCCTGTGAGACTTCACTTTGAGGACAATGGAAATACAGAACATTTTGTGTTTAAGAGCTACAAAAAAATGAACTCATTGTGGCCACGAAACAGGTATAATGTGTGCACAAAATATTAATTTGTGGCCATGACATGGTATTATGCATACGTTATACCTGTTTCGTGGCCACAATTAAATCTTTTTTTTTGCACATGTCATCAGAGGGGCTCCATAACTGCTGCTCCTCACCAGGAGATAAAAGCAGCGGATGATGATTCCGAGGCAAAGTCTGTATGTATGATGCCCTCTGATCACATCGGCAGGAAGGAAAAAAAATGTGGTTGCGACACATTACTAAGGCATAGCCATAAGATGTTATCCCGTGGCCATGCATTATTAAATAATTTTATTTTTGATTAATTTGATTCACACTTCATTAATCCCAGTTAGGAAATTCGTTCTCTGCATTTAATCCATCTCAAGTTTAAAGGAATAGTTCACCCACAGAATGATGTAACTTTATTTTCCACTTACCCTCATGGTGAGCAAGACTCTGGAGCACTTTTTTAATATCTCAAATGCAGCCGGCAATCAGGAAGTCTTCTCGTTTTCCCCCAACTTTCATATAATGGAGTTTGCCGGAGTCCGAGCCAAAAAGGTCCATAAAAGTCCACAAAAACTTGTTAATATTCCTCCATACTGCTCTTCCAATGTAATCCAAGTGTCCTGAGTGGGTAGCATCCAGAATTTACTTGAAACGACGTCATTTAGCATATTTTTAGAGCCTAAACAGTACTACATCGCATGTCTAGCAAGCACGCCGATGCACGTTCACGAAGCTACGGAAGCCACGGCAGACGAGATTGCGCATTCTCTCTCTTTCTTTCTTTCTTTGTTTTAAATCAATATCCAACCCCTCTTGTGTTTGTCCCAGTTTGTCTGCAGCTCTGGCGCTCTTAGCACAATGTAAACAGTGAATTTCTTCTTCTACGCTTGCATTATCAGCAGAGTAGGCTCTGAACGCCGAGGCTTCCATAGTGTCGCGAACATGCTTCGGCGTGCTTCCAGGAAAAGGGATATAGCACTGTTTAAGCTCTAGAAATGTACTAAATTATGTCGTTTCGAGTAAATTCTAAATGATACCCACTCAGGACTCTTGGATTACATTGGATGAGCAGTATGGAGGAATATTGACAAGTTTTTATGGACTTTTATGGACCTTTTTGGCTCGGAACTCCATTATATGAAAGTTGGGGGAAAACGAGAAGCCTTCCTGATCGCCTGCTGCATTTGAGATATTAAAAAAGCGCTCCAGAGTCTTGCTCACCATGAGGGTAAGTGGAAAATAAAGTTAAATGATTTTGTGGGTGAACGATTCCTTTAAATGGTTCATGTTCTGTTTATGCTGTAGGCTTGGGATCATTGGTATCAAAAAAATCTGTCTCTTAAACTGCTCAGAGATTAACCAGGTTTTCATGAAGATTGTGTCTGTATCCAGCCCAAGTCATTGGTCACCTGATTTCAAAGATTTCTCAGAAGCTGCAAATGGCAACCATCCTCTCACCATGATACTCCCACCACCATGCTTCATTGTGGGGTTTTTATGTGATGAGAAGTGCTGGGTTAGTGCCACATGCAGTATTTTTTTTTTTTTTTTTTTTTTACAGTTAACTTCAATTTTCATCTCTTCTGACCTTCTTACAAATATTAAATAAGACTCAACAAGACTTGTTTTTCTACTAGTAATAACGTTTTCTGTCCAGTCAATCTTTAATAAAAATCCACTTTTGTTTGGTGCACTCTCCAAGTTTTGGATGGAGTTCTGCAGCTAATTCTCGGTGTGTTCACACTCCAGCTGTTTGGTCTGCTTTGAATGGACCGTGGTCCACTTCCATGGACTTCCACTTTGTTTGGTGCAGTGTGAACACAAACAAATGTACTTCCCCAGATTTAAAAACCACTGTACAGAATTTCAGTCACTCCCAGATGAGGAGAAATTAAAATATGTGAGAAACCAAAGTCCTGCAGACTAGCAGCTGAGTATGTGTCCTCCTGCCACAGACTGAGGGATAACCACGGAAACACCACATAACTGTATAACCCTGTAAATATGTATGTTTTGATCAAAACAATCTGTTTTTGGATGCTTGTATGATATTGTTTGATATTATATGTTTGATATTATTGTATTGTTATATGCTTTGGCAATATAAGCAATGTCTTGTCATGCCAATAAAGTTATTGAAATTGAAGTTTTTGTGGACTTTTATGGACCTTTTTGGCTCGGGCACAATCGAACTCCATTATATGAAAGTTGGGGGAAAAAGAGAGGAGTTCCTGATCGCCAGCTGCATTTGAAATATTAAAAAAGTGTTTCAGAGTCTTGCTCACCATGAAGGTAAGTGGAAAATAAAGTTAAATCATTCTGTGGGTGAACTATTCCTTTAACCTGAGAGCAGTGGCAACATATAATTAAAGGCGCTATACCCGATTTTGCATATTCTCTAACCATGAGTGAGGTGAACAGTTTAGTTTGAACTGCAAGCCCCGCCCCTAACAGCCTCTCCCAGTGAGAAACGCTCCTGCTCTCCCTTATACTCTCCTCCCACTTGACATGCATGAAATAACATGCACATCTCATACTTGCACAAGAAAACTCTCTAGAGGAAACTCTTCCAATGAATTTCCTGCGCTGGTTGCAGTAAATGGCTGCGAATCAGCTAAATGCCATTTTCTGTCACTTAATTCATAAACCGGTAGCTTACACTTAGGTACACAGGTGCACAATTATGATGAGTTACGATGTTAGGTAACATTACAACATGACAACCTAATAAAGTATCTAACCAGCCACTGCAGGATTTCGTTAGCAACAAGTAAATATCATCATGTGTTATATACAGTATAGAGTTTTTTTTTCTATATTTAGGTGTTTTCCTTACTAGTTTTTAATTGCGATATTGAAGTTTTGGTGTAAAAATTCTAGGTGTAATGGAATCACAGCTATTAGTATTCCTGGTTGATCATGACAGCATTCCATTTGTCACCTGTCATGCTCTTCAATGAAGTCAACAAGCTCAGACTCGATGTAGGGCTTTCCAGGGATGGGGACGGGTTCGTCCATGAATGGCTCATAGAAATCAACTTCATTCATCTTCAGTTTCAGCTTCTTGGCAATCTGAAAAACAGATATGGAAGCAGACACAGTGAATACCTACCACAAGTACTATTTCATTACTTTTATTCTTCACATTTTCACATTGTCTTTTTATCTTTTAACCTTGGCGTCAAATGTGGCATAGAATTTGACAAAAGGATGAAACTCCTCAGCAGCATCCTCATACTCGATGAAATCTGTAATGAGAAAGTGCAACAGAGCAAAACGTTTAGGCCCATACAGAGGTTGTGTGTAACAGAAGAAGGGTTGTGTTAGCAGCTCAGTCAACCTACGAGGGCTTCTCTCGCTCTTAAAGTAGCCAACCAGTTTGATGACATCATCTATGTTGTGGAAACCCTTCAGCTCCCGCTCGTTGTCGATGACCTCCACAGGGTCCTCAATCACCTACAAGGAGACAAATACAGGAAAGCATTCGTGCTTGCAAGATCTCACAGTATTTCGTTTTAGTTATTCACATCGTTCTTCATACAAAAAACTACTGGAATGAGAAAACCAGCATTTATCTAACTTTCTGATTTAATGACTATGATTTAACCACAGTCCTTGGCATCATCTATCTCATACATTACTTACATCATAGAGGAACTCAACAATTGTATCCGCAGCCAGCTCTCCATCGTACTCAATGATCTCATCATCTGCAAAGATGTAGATGCTGTCCACCTCGTCCAGACCTGAGGAGAGAAAGTACTTCATCAGAATTATTTTTAAAGGGAGTCGTTTTTGTTCATACATCATTCACAAATACTACAAGTTATTTATCTATTGATTGATTTGTTCATCTTTGCTTTACAACTCTATAGGAGGTGGACATAGTGAGTGTTCTGGACATGTCAAACAGCCAGCAAGGTTTTTTTTTTCTCAGAATTAAAGGTACAGTGTGTAAAAAAATTAAAGGTCAATGGCAGAAAAATGTAATATATAATTCAAAAGTTTGTTTCTATTGATGTGTAATTGCCCCAGTAGAATAGCTGTTCTGTGTTTATTTTCTGAGAATGAGTCATTTATATCTACTTGCTGGGGTGTGTGTGTATGTGGGGGAGGGACATACATGGAGGCTGCCATATTTGTTCCATCATTTTTACTACGGTGTCCCTGAATGGACAACGTATATGAAGTGAGAACCCTCTGAACTTTAAAACTGTTGTACCAGCTTTGTTTAGTGGGAGTTAGAGACTGTTTGGGATCAAAAATGCCTTAAAAGACATTACAAGTAGTTACTCACAGTATAGTCATTGCTACACCTGAGACCACTAGATCCACTAACAGATGAAAACATCTTTATGTCTGGGAGAATTTAGGCCATTAATGGCCACCGTACATTCACAACAGTGCTTGGAATATGAAGTCAGTTGAAAAAAAAATCTTTTTTTAAATACCCATCTTTACCACTAGATGTCAATAATTCCTACACACTGTACCTTTAAAAGGTTTGATTGTGAATTATATATTAGTTTTAACCTCACCAAATACCTTCTGGAGGAATCATATTTCCACTAAATCAGTAAAACCCAAATAAATAGAACTGGATTAAAACAAAATAGAAAAAAATATGTAAAACACTGGACAGGCAGCAGAGTCTGCAATAGTTCTTTCTACCATTATTTCCTTAGATTCACATTGTGAGCTACACCAAGCTTTGTGCATCTAGTAAGAAAATGTCAAGATAAAAACATTAAAAATGCTTGAAATCAGGTCCGGTCTATGGTTATACAATAATATGTTACGTAATGTGAAAACTACTCAAGTCTATGAATAAAAAGTTTCTCTTCACTGTCATGCTGGGAAACCTTGGCATCCATCTAGATGTTGCTTTTTAAGTTTAACACTGCTAAGAAACATAACATAACATGATGACCAGGCTAAAAAATTCCCAGATCAGAATCCGACTATCAAACTTAAACCTGATCCACTGCTTCTTGTGTCTGTCATCCTGCATCACATCTTCAACCTGAGTCTGATACAGGAGAGGGTGATGTACTCTGGAAAGCATCTTGCCTTGTACCGCTTTCTAAAAAAATGTCTCCCAATAGACTTCATACTGGTTGAAGGTGCTGGAGAGACTGGTCCTGAGACAGACTGACTATCTATCTATCTATCTATCTATCTATCTATCTATCTATCTATCTATCTATCTATCTATCTATCTATCTATCTATCTATCTATCTATCTATCTATCTATCTATCTATCTATCTTTCTATCTTTCTATCTATCTATCTATCTTTCTATCTATCTATCTATCTATCTATCTATCTATCTATCTATCTATCTATCTATCTATCTATCTAGTTGTGTCCTTCAGGGATCAATACTTGGCCCTTTTCTCTTTTCACTGTATGTTTTCATGGTATACCATGGTATCATGACTATGCTCTTAAATATTTTTTTTAATGTTTGGGTAAATAAAAACAAATTATTTTGGTTGAACAATGCCCTTTATTGGAACATCTGTCCTTTCTTTGATGTTTAATGGCGCTGGCATTGGCAAGCAACATGAATTTCCCGCCACCAACTGGGAGTGTGCGTCAGGACAGGCGGCGTTCACCTGACTTGCACTGTCTCCCTGTGTTTCATAAGACAGAATGAAGTTCATACCACGGTCAAGATATGAAGGTATGATGGAAAATGCAATGGTTTTCATACCGCTACGTTTTTATACCGTGGTATACCTTGAAACCTGAAACCGGCACATCCCTATTGGTTTAATCTGTATACAACACAAGATTTCTTTCTAATGTTGATGACACTGGGTTTATGTGTCACTAAAATGGAAAGATGCTTACTCCATCACAGCCTTCATTGACTATCTTGAAGATCTTAAAGCTTGTTTAATGCTCAGATTTTTCAGTTTTAATGAGGCAAAAACAGAAGTGATTATTTAGTGTTGCCAGGGGGGCTTTTCCTGTGGATATGGGCTCTCTCGCACCGTTTGGAGAAATTATTGTCACAGTTTTAAGTTAGACGGCAATGATATATTAAATGGTCAGATCATTGCTGTGGTGAAATCTGGTTTGTTCCAGTCACACAAAAGTTTTCAAAAAATGATGTTGAAGTTTTGACTTTAGAACAGTAATTGTTGCCATTCGCCTGATCATTTTACATCCATTGATGAACAAGATAAACTTATAAATATATTATTATATATGTCAAACATCACTGACATATTCTTACAGCTTAACACAGTTATGTGTTTTCATTTTTAAGTCATGGGTTTTCCCTTATTTTCACAGCTCGCTTATCTTCAGCTTTGACTTTGTGAGCATATTTAATTTAGTTTCTCTATTTAGGAAAAGTATCATCTGATAAAGAAAATACCCAAGCATGGTCTTCAAATAAGAAACAAGTCCTCATGAAGGGATAATGGGTTTATGTTATGAGACCCTGAACCCACGCATCAGTAGTTTTACATGGCTGTTGTTAGAAAGCTGTCATATCTTTAATGAACACTTGAGGGCAGGGTTGGTACAGATATTGTCACCCCAACCTTTTCTTGGAAGATATTTACAATCCTGTAGCAATAAATTCAAGTTTATAATCAACTAAATCATATTTTTCAGTAAATGACTGCATTCTCATATAGGAGTGATTTAAGTTTAACAAAACAAGGTTAACTGAGATTAATTACTCCTCTATGCATGAGTTCAGTTTGTTAACAACCATAGAAATGACTGAAACTCACAATTCGGTTGAGACAAGAGGAAAAAGCCTTGAGAAAAAGTATTGGCATTGAGCCATTGAGCTAAATTAGACCTTTTTATTACCAGCAATGTCTCTGCCAAGCTTACCTAGCTTCTTGGCAACAGCAGAGCCTTTCTTTTCATCCACCAGGCCAAATCCAATGTCCTCATCTTCAAGTTCATCCAGAACTTGGGCTGCAAGCTAGACAGAGTGACAGGGACACAAAGAGGTGGAGCAAAAAGCAAATAAAATAAGTTGCAGTCAATAAAGCTGATTTTTGTCCCTGCTCATTTATATGATGATGGACATTTCAAAATCCTTGAAAACCATTAAAATCATACTTTCAGTTTCATTTATACGTTTAAACCCCTGGCATTTCATCTCAGTTTCAGGGCCTTAAAGGCACCAGCTCTGAAGTGCTGCCTTGCACTTTCTAAATCTGAGTGAAACCAAAGCCAACAATTGACAGGCCTCATAGCGGACATGGGAGGAGGGCGAACAGCAGGGCTTCCAGATGAACAAGAGGGGCAGAACCTGAACCAGCTATGTCGAAGGGAAGAGACGCTGCAACAGGTGTGGTGGAAAAGGAGAGGAGTTCACACTCTGCAAAAGTAAAGATGCAGCACACATGCACATACGTACTAACACGTATTCACTGTAAACATACAGACTCAAAGCAAACCCCTTCTCTTCACACAGAGTGATTACCTGTTGCACGGCTGCATAAAGCTTTCCAACTGTTTTCACTTTTTATAACCTTTTCACATACAGTAATTCAGTATACAGTCTTGACTGCCCCTTGAAATGTAAGTTACACTTTGTATGAAGTGAGTCTGAAGCGTTGTAGCAGGTTGCAAAGCAGCGCTGCGAAATGGATTCATACTGTAAGCAACCAAATGCCCCATAGCACCAGCACAAATAGCCAAACACTATTTATAGTGTTTTAGTGTGTCATATGTTGCTGTTTGCAGACAGTGCTTAATGCCATCCATTCCTTTGATCTCTGGGGTACAGACCTGAATTGCACATTGACTAGTTTGGATTAGATTAGATTATAGCTGTTAATGGGAATGGATTTATTTTAGTTGAAAGGCTTAATTCTCCCAAATCATAAAAAACTTGTTTTCGTGTCTGCCTACTCTTTTAGTTTTAGTTTTGGTTTCCAAGGACACCAGCAAGATTTAAGGAAAGTCAATTTTACTAGCTAGGAAACCATAGAATGCATTAAGTTTATGGTACATACAGTATGCACTGCTTTTAGTCTATATTAAACAAATAATAGGTGAAGTGAAAATCATTATGCATTTTGGAACCATTGCACAGTTTTAGCCCAATATAGGATTTTTTTTTTTTTTTACCTCTATTTATTTATTAAAATAGTAATTAAAGCAAAAGTTCATTTCATTGATAACAATTTCTAAAACTTATTGTGTAAGATAAGGATTTATGTGATTTTTGAAAACGTGTTTTCATTCTTTTTTGTTTTTTTCCCTCTCATTCTGTTTTCTTAGTTGCCATTTACAGATTTACCACGTACAGGGCTGTGAAAGTTAGGTTCCCTCGCATTAAAGACGGAAAAAAATCAGCAGTCAGTGAAATAAGCTGAAATTGACAAAAGTAATGATTAATAATAATAAAAAAAAGAAAATCATGACATTGTTTTGAATCGTTGGTCAACAGAAATCTTAAAAACAAAGGAAAAATAAAACAAGCATGATGGGGCTCCTGAACTAAAATCTTTTATTGAGCAACACTTTGAGGCAATCACATTACTTTTTAAAAAACCACAATTCAAAAGCTACATTTTATTTAACTAAAATATAATTTAGTTATTTTTTATTTATTATTACTTTTCTCAGTTTATTGTTATTTGAATTACTATTGTGAATTTAGCCTTTTTCTTTAATGGGAGGGTTTTTAAACTTTCACACCCCGTACATAACTAGTGCCTTAAATGAAAGAATATTTGCAACTAAATGCATTCATACTATATTTCATAAATCAATAAAAAATCGATAAGAGAACCAATAAGGAACCAAAGCGATAAATTCTTAACAGTTCCCAACCCTAATGGGGGTCGTATGATTACTCTCGCGGGTCGCCAGATCATTGTGAAAAAAGCTCTCAAAATTAATGCATTATTGCAAAAAAATTAGGCTGTGAAAAGCACATACTTTTTAATCACTGCAGAAATAACTACGAAACAGTTTGAGTGTCCAGAAAAGTATAATATATATATAATACATCTTCATCATTCGTATTGTTATTAAGTTAACATCATTATTATTTTGTTTTTAATAATACCATATTGAAAATCCCAATTATTTCAGTGAGAGAAGCTTATTTTTTTTGCATGTAGGTGTCACAGTAGTGAACTGATCCACCAAAAACATTGATCCACCTAATTAATGAAGTTTGTGATAGTTTTCAAGCTTTACATTTAGATCTTTACATCTTTATTAACGTAATTAATCAAAATTGGGGAGAAATAACAACCAAAAAAAAACCATGAAATGAAGAAACTGCTGGTGGAACAGCAGTAATATGACAATTTGAGCATATCATAATGTTCAGAAATTTAAATAGAAGCAATTTCTGATGGTTTTTGAACAAGACATGGAATCTTCCATTGATGTCTCACCAATCTTATCCCTTACTGAACTCACTAGGGTCATTTTTTTCTTTAATGATTTGGGTGAATTGGCCCTTTATACTCACAGCAATGGTTGCATGTTTGAGCGGATGGTTGTGAGGATGGATAGACATGTTAGAAACTGATTAACAGATTAAATGGTGGCTTTTCAAACAACATACACTTACTTCTTTTTTTCACAAATGGAACTTAATGTGGCACAGCCCAAGCTGCTGCTGTTACTGGACTTTGAAAGCAGTTCAGTCTTCATTGGTCTGCCATGTGGGTTCTTACTTCGTGTAATTTCATTTCTTTTTAAACTAAACTGCAGTCAAGGAGTGAAAGAAGTGGAACAATTAGTAATTACTCCAGCAGCAGGAGAATCTGTATTTCACAGCCCAGCTCTGAAACACTTTGACACAAGCAGCATACCTCAACATACCTGAATCATATTTGCTGCTATGCTTGTGACCAACTGCAAGAAGAGGCAATGTTTTAGAGGAAAGCACAAAAGTCACAGCCTCCAGGTTTCATGGGAGACAAAGTAGGCTGATACTTAAGAGATTAATAATGGCCCCGGTCACAGTGGACTGCCACTACCTGAGAACATTTTTTACAGACATAAAATCATTAGAACTTCCACAAAATATATAAATTAAAGCAATATTAAGCATCATTAGAAATTTTCTTTTTGACAAAGGCTAAATCTTCTCTGTCAATTCCAAACAGCTAATTACAATCCAAAACTATACAATATGATACGATACGATGCGATAGGATGTGATGTGATGTGATGCGGTGCAATACGCGACGATATGATTTGATATGCTACGATATGATATGGTGTGATTCAGTGCAGTGCGGTGTGGTGCAATGCAATACGATGTGATGTGATACGATACGATGCAATACAATACGGTGCGATACGATATGATGCGATATGATGCAAGCGATATGATGCAATGCGATATGATGCAATGCGATATGATGCAATGCGTACCATGCGATACAATACGATGCGATACGATGCGATTTGATATGATGGGATACGATATGATGCGATATGGCACGATGCAATGCGACATGATGTGATGTTATATATGATATGATGCGTTACAATGCGATACAATGCAATACAATGTGATATGATATGGTCCAATGTGATACGATACCATATAATACGATACGATTCATTACGATGCAGTGCAGTACGGTTCAGTGTGCTTCGATACGATACGATATGATGTGATGCAGTGTCACAGTGGTAAAGTAAAGTAGTAATGGCCGCTGTAACCCATTACAGCCATCTATGCCAGGCTGTTACATAACACTAAGCTGGGGTATCATGAAAGATTCAGACACAACATCACAGGAAACACTCCAACTTGCCAGAAGCCAGAGAGATTGTGTTGTTTGAAAGGAGACAATCCAGGATTTTGCAAAGAAAAGATTTTCTATCTTATTTTAGGAGATTTATTTAGTTATTTTTAAAAGAATATCTTATTTGGATTCTTTTAACGTTACTTTTCAATTTCTCATAGCACAGTATGTTCTCGGGGGACATGTAACTAAATGGATTAAAAGTTTTTCTAAAACCTCACAGGCACACTAGATTATTCACCACAACTGTGAATTGCCCATTGATGCTGTAACAGTACATGTAAAATATTAATTATTTAAATGATCAAGGGTGTGGAGGAGACCAATCGGCCACACGTCAAGATAAGAGAGGGGGGTTGGAGGTAGACGCAGCTGTGCGATGCTTTTCATATTCCATTTATTAATATTTTTTGCAATATACAGTCAAATTTATCCATGGCGGTGTGTGTGGTTTGGTTCAGGTGCAGAGGAGTGAAGCACCGTGAAGACGTAGTGTTTGCATCTGATTAATCATTTGCCATCTGCAACTGGCTGGATCTTCGAGCTTTTCTAGTGTTATAGATAACGTTGATTATTGAACAAATACTAGGATTGGTTTCTTAAAAATATGAGATCTTTTCAACTGATGTATTTGCATTTAATCTGTTCTTGTGTAATGAAAAGCGCTTTCTGATTTAAAATGACACGTAATTTCCGATTGAATAAATGTAAAGCCGGCACTGCTCATGTTGAAGAGTATTTCCCTGCCCACATGGCGGCGTCAACAGTTTTAGGTATCGGGCGCTGTCATGAATTAGTATTTGACGAGTACAGCAAAATAGGCCAGTATCAGAGCGAGTACGATACATCGGTATGGGGATGTTTGGTATTAGCAGAGAAGATTTGGCAAGTTTCTCAAGAGTGCAACACACATTCTCAACTCTGCTGCTCATCCAGTGAATGCATTTTCCTTACAAATTTGGCTCCATTCAAAAAGGAAATAAACAAGCTTTCCAATGGTTTAAGATTTATAGCCAAGACGCATTGTTAGAATAAAGAAATAGTCAACCAAGCACATATTTTCTTACTCTTTTTGCTAAGTTTAGCTAATGTTACACTTCCCTGATATTCAAATACAGAGTTGGGTCTATAAATATAAAAAGAAAAAAAAACAGTCCCTTGGCTCTGAACTGCCAAAAAAGGATTTTTCCCAACATATAATATGCCTTTATGCACAAATACATGGGACAAAAAAAAAGGTTTATAAGACAGAGCATTTTGCAAAACACAAGAACAAGTCAGAAAAGAAAAAAAGGAGAAAAAAACGCAAAAAAACAGATGTCACATGTCACACATCAAAACATCTTAGAGAACACAATAATACAACTCAGAACAGATAATTTCACCAAATTTCACACCAAAATTGAGGCCATGGAATTTGTCAATATGGACAACTTTAAAAATGCACCTCTCCAAAGCCCCTGACGACAAGTCAAATGTCATTCCCTCTTTATATGGGCAACCCTTGCACTGGGAATTCAGTTTATAATCTCAAACAAGAAAAAAGGAGAAGCTTTTTTATTTGTGTATGACTTTCTGTTTTGTAGCACCAATAACTCAAATAATTTTCAGTGTAGGGTGTTGTGTGCACGATTGAATTTTTCAACAGCTGTCTGAAAGCTCTGACAAATCACAGAGAAACACACCATTAACCGACCTGCAATTAAGAGACTGAAAAACATGTTGCTGTGGAAACCTGATGTAACACTGCAGAAGTGGCAGACATTACCAACAGTGCTCTAAAGAGGAGAGCTGACATGACAACAGCAGTTGCCAGACTAACTATTATTCAAAGGTCATCCATATTTGCAGCCCAGTTAACACGGGGCATGGCACTGTAAGCAGCGCTATTCATGAGAGGTGAAGCTGTGGGTGTTTGCAGTGAGGCAGGCAGGAAGTCCTGCAGCTATATGTAGAAATGAGAGTGGCAGGTTGTGCAAATGATTGGAAGAAGACACCAAACACTCAGATTAACAAACACATATCCTTCGCCAACAAGCATCCTCATGATTTCTCACTATCTATACTTTTCCTTCCCTCTCTTAGAGTCCCCTCCTTTACTCTCCCATCTGTTCTCGTGCTTTCACCCGACCCATCTAAGTCTGAGTGTGCAGAGCCAAGTGAGAGGTCAGCAGTGTAACTGCTTGGCTCCGTCTCCCAGTGCCCAGTCACTCTCACCCAATGCCCAGTCACCGTCAGCTTGTCAGGTGACCAAGAGAGCAGAGTATCATGGTGAGTTGTCAGAAACGTGCTCTGGCTTGCTGCTGCACTTGGCTGTGGCACCAAAATCATGAGCTGGGGGAGGGCAGTGTGTTATACTGTACGGCTGCAGGGGTCTGTGGTGATTCAAAGTAAATGATTGTTGTTCACTCATGCATATTTGCTGAAATATTAGTTGCTTTGGTTGAACTGGAATGATGTGTTATCCAGGTTTTGTACAAATAAACATATTTTAAATGATTCTGATCCAAAATACTGCCGTTTTTTTAAGTATTATATTATATAATTATACTTTTACCTACTAAGGATCATCCAAACAATTTTCAGTGTGTCTGAAAAGCTGATACCGAGGCCCCTCACAAATGACAGCTGTAACTGGACCAGGTTCTTTAAAATAACTGTGTTAAATTAATTGTTTTTATTCATCAGTCTTTATTTTCCAAGACCCCTGAGATAAATGATGTTGTAATGCAATATGATGCAAGCCACAGCTGCTGTCTTTAGACTCAGTCTTGTTTTGCAACATTTGTTTTTAGCATGTTTCTTCAGCGTGAAAGTGATGGTTCACACATTTGTGTGTGTGCGTCACTTCGTGATGTAAGTCACTCAGGGATTACCCAAGGGACGTAAACAAGCTCAGCCATTGGTAGCCTCCACGGCAACGGCAGAAAAATAGCAAACTGCCATCATCTCTTAGAAGGCGTAGTACTTTCTACTAAGAGTTTGAATATTTAAACATAAAAAAGTACACAAATGCACTTGTGATAAAAATGTGATATATGATTTATGCACACTTTTGCTTTACTGTTATTTTATTCTATTTTTTTTTTATCTTTTGTTTCTCTCTGAAAACCATTAGTTTTATTTCTATATAGTACATAAAGATCACTCCAAAGCTCGGCTATGCTTAAACATTATATCATCGAATTTATTATTGTGCCTGCATTTATTTTGTTGAGTGAAATGCACTGTCAGATGCTGTTCTCTGTGACGTTTTTTATATTACAAACAGCGGTGGACATCCCTGGTACAGAAAATAAGAACCCTGTCCTGCGGTTGCTCCAACCAATCACCAAAGCAGCTTTATTTAATTAGCACTGCTTCTCTGCAGGTAAATGAGCTCATTAGTGAAAACACCTGTTCTAAATGTTCAGGCAGATCCAAAAACATGGCAGGATTTTTACTTTCTGGCACCTGAAATGTCTACCTCTGGTGCCCGACAGTGAGGCCAATGTGGAAATCCCATAGACCGTTGATAGAGAGGGACGAACCTTCCGCTACGTCACCCGTTGGTTTCTGAAGAGCTAAAAGTGAAGCCAGTTGGGTGTGTCTCACCATCGCCATCTTGCCATGTCACGTGTGTCGTCACTACCCGAAAATACAAAAATGGGCAAAGACAAGGCCGCTCCGAGCTGCGGGGCAAATGATTGATAGCTGATGTACTCTGGGCTAAACGCTAACCGAGCTAATTCGAAACTAACAGGAGCTAACAAAGATAAGCCCCCTAAGCAGCGGGGTAAAGATAAGACACGCTTAGACTTGCTATTATCTGACTAAAAACCACTGTTGTGCTACTCTGCTACAAACTGAGACCTTACCGAGAGCAAACAAGGAGCTAACTAGGAGCCACCGGCCCGGCCTGCCGCATGTCAGTCAAAAGGACACGCCCTTAATCATGTGTAATATCAAGATTAGAAAAAATACCCCCCCCCCCACCACCACCACCACCACAGTTGACATGAAGGTAAACTTGATCTATTTAACCGAAAAAGATTTTTTGAACCAGGCTGTAAACATGTTTATTTCTACAGTGAAGTTGGCCTTTTTAACATGGGAGTCAGTGGGGATTTGCTCTGTTTTGCTGCCCCAAGTGGATGAAGAAAGAACTACAAAAAATGACTTCGTCCAGGCAGACTCATAGTTGGCCACTGGAGGTTGCCACTTGGGAAATCCCAAAAAGTGCTAAAGAAAATTGTAGATCTTTCTTCATCTGTGAGTGGATGACTGCAAAACAGAACAAATCCCAATAGACTCCCATGTTAAAAATGCCAACTTCACAGCAGAAATAAAAATGTTTCAAAAAATCATTTTAGGTTTAATAGGTCCAATTTACCTTCATGTCAACTGTGACGGGGGTGATCTTTTTTTTTTATAACTCATCCCTTTAGATGTTATTTAATCTTGAAATTATAAAGAAATTAGGGGTGTGTACTTTTGACTGACATGTGGCACACTGTATGCCGGCCGGTGGCTAACAGTTAGCTCCTTGTTTGCTCCCGGTAAAGTCTCAGCCTGTAGAAGAGTAGCAAAATGGTTGTTTTTAGCAGCTAACAGCAAGTCCGAACATACCTTACCATTAGCCACTTAGGAGGCTCCTTCGTTCGCTCCTGTTAGTTTCGAGTTGGCTCGGTAAGCACTTAGCCCAGAGTACGCTGGCTTTCAGTCATTTGCCCCGAGGCCACGCTTTGCCCATTTTAGTATTTTCCGGGAGTGACGACACAAGTGACAAGCCAAAATGGCGACAGTGGGAAACGCCCTACTGGCTTGACTTTCAGCTCTTCATACGTGACTGGATACTACGTCCATTTTTTTCACTATGCCTCCGAATGATGATGCACCCTGGCTATCTAGCCACAGGAATTTCCCTTTGGCTGAATGGTTCGTGCACATGACTTTCACCCAGGAGTCCGGGGATCAAAACCTGCCTGGTCCCTTGCGTACCTTGCCACACAGTCTTTAGTTATAAGTAGTCAAAATAAAAATAAATTTTTTTTTAGAAATCCCTAACAGATTAAGTGTGCAACACTGCAGATCTTCTCACAAAGCAATCATCCTCCTGTCATTGACATGGATGTTATTCAGATACTTCCCACCTAACCTGGCATCCAAACTCCTAAAATAAAAGTCAGATGGCATCTGTGGGGATGAAGCCTACTAAAATTTAAATGACATTTTTCTAATCGCCCATTATTAGTCACTCCAGGACACAAGTCACATGTTTTTTGTCCTAAATGGTCAAAGGCAGAGACTATATTCTACATTAGGCCTCATGAATGCAAAAGCATTTATATATCACTTTTTACAGTATGTTTTAGCTCACAATGTGCAAGAAAACCAAATGTCAGTGTAGCAAAATGATGGTTCAGTCAGTAAAAATGAAAACTAACTAAAGGTTTTCTAAGCAGGAATTTGTTCCACCTTCCAGTGTAAGCAGGTATCTTGGGATCTGTGCAAAATTAGAAGTTTAGCTGGCTCTCTACGCCCTTAAGCTAGATAGTAAATTAGTAATGGCTGCTGTAACACATCACAGCCATCTATGCCAGGCTGTTACATAACACTAAGCTGGGGTATCATGAAAGATTCAGACACAACAGCACAGGAAACACACTCCAACTTGCCAGAAGCCAGAGAGATTGTGTTGTTTGAAAAGAGACAATCCAGGATTTTGCAAAAAAAAAAAAAGATTTCCTATCTTGTTTTAGGGGATTTAGTTATTTTTTAAAAGAATATCTTACTCGGATTCTTTCAACGTTACTTTTCAGTTTCTCATAGCACAGTATGTTCTCAGGGGACATGTGATGAAATGGATTGAAAGTTTTTCTAAAACCTCACAGGCACACTAGATTATTCACCACAACTGACTGTGAATGCAAAAGTGCCTGCGACCATCTGTGACCGGCTGACTAGACAGCAATAAGCCACATTACTAACATGTCACACAGCAATCTCATCTTCTAAACTAACAGTCCCTCGTGCATTTTCAGACCTGCAGGTGGTATGAACGTGATGTGTTATTTGACTGAGGTAATTTAAATGTGATGGGAAATATGTCAAAGCTGAAGAGGAGACCCAAGAGTCCCTCTATCCACAAATCCGTTTATACGGGAGTTAATCCATGTACTAAGAAAACAGTGGCTTTGTTTACTTGCAAAAAAAATTCAAACTGTCATTACAAATATCACAGTATTTCAGTTATGGTATTTACAAGAGCTGCTCATATAATTTGACAGAATTATAGTGACAGAAAGCCACAGAGCAAAGACTTAGCGGAGCTATTTTCACCATGTGAAGCAGCTGGACCACATTAAAAGTAGATGGATCCCTTTTTGCCTTCAGACCTGCCTGAATTTTTCTGAGATATATTCAACAAGGTGCTGGAGACAGAGATGTTGGATATTGAGATGACAGCATCACACAGTTGCAGTAAATCCATGATGAGAATCTCCTGTTCCACTACATCCCAAAGCTGCTATGTTGCATTGGGATCTGACTGTGGAGCCCATTGGAGTACAGTAAACTACTACTAATGATAATAATCATCATCATCATAGTAATGATAATAATTTTTACTTTATTAATCCTGACTGGGAAATTCTGCTCTGCTTTTAACCCGTAGTTTATGCCAGAGAGCAGTGGGCTGCCAATTACAGCCCCCCTGGGAGCAGTTAGTGGGGGTTAAGGACCTTGTTCAAAGGCCCACCTGAGTGTCGTGTCGGGGACTCAAACCCGGGTTTCCTGTGCTCGTTGTCAAGTTAAAGAAAGCAGCTGGAAATGATTTGAGAAAATGGTGCAACATTGTAAAAACTGAAAAAGTCTAGTTTCTTGTCAAAACATTTTGTCATACTCAATATAAGACATAATCACTGCTTGTAACAAGCAAAAGATAAAATAAAATAAAAATCTGCCAATAGTTCAGTTCATGCATGCTCCCGTGACGGCTTGGCTCGTGGCTGCAGTTACCCGCATGCCAGATGCGGTAGTCGCGAGTCTAAGTTCTTAATCTTGCCTCTAGTCCCTTTAAATGCTCACACAAAAATTAAAAAATTTAGTCATCTATGGAGCGGAAAGGACTGAAAAATCCTCACCCAATTGTCTTGAACGGCCTGTGCTTATTGATTGACTTATGATATGTCCACCAAAATGACCCCCCCCCGTGAACATGGCTGCTTGCTGCTGTTATCTGTGCAGCTGTTTGCACTTAAAATCCACCAAAAAGAAAGAAAGATGTGGAATCAAGTCATGGAGGTGTTGACGTTTGCAATGTGGATGTTTTACACCTCAGAAGGAGTTGGAGGTGAGCAAATTATCACCTTTAGAAACGTGGTTCCTGAGCTGTTTACTAGCAAGCTAACAAGCTATCCACTCGGCTGTTATCGGGTATCTTCGCTAACAACTATCTGTGCAGGTCCCGTGCTCTGGAGGCGTGGTTTTGGGCAAGTGTATTTTTTCAAATGTAGCTTGCTCGAACTGTTTTTCCAGGATCCCCTACCCTGCCTTTAAAGGTGTCATCACCTGGAAATCCCACTTTTTCATGTAAAAACGTGTTTTGGAATAGGACCTCAGTTAAAACGTGCCAGAAACTCCAGAAAGTGAAAGTAACTTCGTTTTTTGAGTGCAGGCTCTCTCGTCACACCAGAATCCGCCACAAGAGTGCACTGTCCACAGTACGCGATTTGGATTTGCCACATTGACGCCATTGCCGGTAGCTGCAAGCTGCAAACATAAGCTCTCTTTAGCACCACCTAAAATCAGCTGATTACCTGCCGCGGATTTTTGATTAATGACAGGCATTGTCAAAGAGGAGGAGGAGGACCCCCCTCCTCCTTCCCCACACAGCGGGGAGGAAAAAGAGCGAGCGCTGTACTGCGTCGGCAGAGCTGTAACAGTGTTTTCAGCCAGTCAGTCCTTCAGCAGTGAGCTAATCAACCAGGGATCAAAGGATTATATTTATTCAGTGA
Source organism: Atherinomorus stipes (assembly GCA_023101725.1). Lineage (NCBI taxonomy): Eukaryota > Metazoa > Chordata > Actinopteri > Atheriniformes > Atherinidae > Atherinomorus > Atherinomorus stipes. The sequence goes on along the minus strand of JALJCO010012581.1, from coordinate 872,825 downwards.
AGATGTGCAGTCGGTAAGTGTTGCTGCTTGTGTAACTTATCTTTTGTGTAAGAGACCAGTAAATGATGGTAGATGTGATGTATGTTGCATATATTACTCCGACCGCTAGGTAGCGCTTGTTACCATTGTTATTGTTTCCCAACTGGGAGTTATGCAGAAGAAGACAGACAATAAAGCAGAGTTACGTTACACAGACAGCTCTCCGTGTGCTTATATTTTAAGCATTTACGACATTACAGTAGACAAACGGTGACAAGCTGCTAATGCTAACACAGCTAAACAAGCTACATAGTCCTTGTTGTTCACATCGGACGTCCGCTCCCTTTTTTCGTTTGAGTCCAGCCCTTTTACTCCGAGTTTTCTTTTTTATCAACCGTACCGTTACGTTCTTATCATGTTTTTCTCTGTTGGGACATCATTTTCCTTCACTCGGTCCATCCTGAGTTCTACAAACCAAACTTTGTTTTGGTTTGTGAGGCTTGCCTGGTGAACGCGCTTACAGACAAGTCTACTACTCGTTCTTAAAGGGACTTGAGGCAGGAATTTTTAAAAAAACAAACATGAATGTCCCTTTTTTCCTACTAATGGGTGATGAAACGCTAAATACCAAAAATAACATTTCCACCCATGTTTCTCTCCGTTGCCTTGAACAGGCTGTGTGCTGCAAAATGCGCTGCAATTTGTTGTCCAAATAACCTGCGCTGCCCTGCGGACGTGACGTCAAATGACGCTACATCCACAGTTTTGATACAGGAAGAAGACGGTCGCGGTAAATTCAAACACTGTAAGCGATACTTATGGATTATTCTGCCGTCAGCAAACGATCCAGATCAACTGAAAGACACTAAAAAGTGTAACTATGGAGAAAAAGGTGAGTAAACAACATTATAGCTTCAGTTTGTGTACGCTCCCGTGACAGCTTGGCTCGTGGCTGCAGTTACCTGAAGCGGCAGTTGTGAGTTTCGTTTCTTAATCTTGCCTCAAGTCACTTTAAACTTGTGAGAAAAAAAGTGGGGGATGAAAAGAGGTTAAACTAAGCTTATTAAATTTTCCTCCCACCCAGCTATAATTAAAAATTAAAGATAATTTAAGGAGGATTGTGTGTAAAATACCTTTAAGAAAATATCCCCCACCCTAATCAGTGGTTGTTTGAGTTACTTTTGCCTTTCCATCATTTCCAACTAGTCTGCCCATTCTCCTCTCTGACATCAACAAGACATTTTCATCCGAAAAACTGCTGCTCACAGGAGATTTTCTCTTCTTCAGATCATTCCCTGTAAAACCCTCGAAATGGTTGTGTGTGAAAATCCCCTTAGATCAGCAGTTTCTACAATACTCAGAACAACAACCATGCCACATCCAGAGTCACTTAAATCTCCTTTCTTCCTCATTCTGATGCTCAGATTAAACCTCAGCAAGTCCTCTTGGCCATGTCTACCTGGCTAAAGGCATTAAACTGTTGCCATGCGATTGGTTGACAGTAGTATCTTTGAACAGGTTCTGAATGTAATAACAACCCACTGAGATGCTTGGATTCTCTGACTAGTTGCATGTGGTTTTGGTTAGTTCATGTGAATGGTTGAAGTTCTTGAAGTTTATCAGAGTTCATTCTATTAAAAGTATCCTGCCTTTTTCCAGACAGTTTCTACAGAGGAATCTGCAGATGGTTTAGTGCAATAAATCTGATGGTATGTCAAGTTTCTTTACACGTATAATAAGTGATGCTGTTTTTGCTACAATCTCAGGAAAGGTTTTAGTTAGCTAAACTGATACTATACAGAAGTATTGAAATATTAAGGTTGTTTTCACACAGTTGTGAAGAGTATTCAGTGTTTCAATTTTCAGCTTTTACGGCTCTGTTTCACATGTGCTTTTTTTATCACCGTGTCCAGCAGTCGCTCTGCAGGCTGGAGGGTTGTGTATCCATGGCAACCAGATATAAGTAGACGCGTCCCAGCTGTAAAGTGTGGCTGTGTTGTAAACAAAACACACGTGAATGATGGAGTGTGTTGAAGATGAGACAATGGCTGTATCCGAATGTCCATCCTACTCCCTAACCCCTCATTCACTACATAGGGCTGCTGATCCCTATATAGGGCCTTATGTAGGGAATAGGGTGGACATTCGGACACAGCCAATCATGCAAGCCTTTCCAAAACCGCCCTGTACAGCCGGTCCGAGGGTGGGTGAGTTAGGTCGACTACGAGCGCAAGTGGCATGTTTACACAGACCCAGTCACGCTGTGTTCGGTACCAAAAGGTCGACTTAAATAGGTCCTGTGTGAAAACAACCTAAGACATCTGATTTGTCAGACCTAGTCATCAACCATGGGCAGAAACATCAAAGTCTCTGCTGCTCATAACAACACAATTCCTTGTTTTATAAAGTTGTGAAATCAGGGAAAATTAATCTGTTTGCACAGATTAAATTTGCATGCATGACCAATGAACACATGAAAATGATTATTAACCATGAGACACAGATTGCTGCCATTTCACTGCTGAGAGACTTGAACTCTGAGGCTCTCAGCCTTTATTCTCACCCATGTAAACTTTTCTGAACTATCAGTCTGTTTCAAAACTATTCATTAATGCTCCTCCACAGTAAGTTGCTGCGGATTTAACTATTAATGTAACATAGCAAACACGAACAAGGAAATTGTCTTATTTCTAAACAGTTATTTCTGCTCACACTAAGTGGAAACTAACTGCAGTGGAAAATAGAGGATGGAAGATAATAGCTGAAAGCATCAAAAAATGATTTATGCTTCATCCTTGTGAGGAGACCTTTACTTGACGGTCTGCTGGATCTGTCTGTTGTGTATTTAGTGAGCATGTCAACAACAGAAATGCTGTAAATCAATTTCTTGTTCTTCTGGGAGATACATGAGCAGTTTGAAGCTGTAGTTTCATATCTATTCAGAAAGAAGTCTTGGCATCTTCCATGACTGTGCATTACCCCTAAAGCAGGGTGAATAGTCTTGTTCTATGACCAAAAAGCTAAAAACCAATACATGTCTTTACCAATGTTATTGTAAAGCACCAGTGCTATCTTAATTCAGGTCCAACTCTTACTGGGATGGTCTGGGTTTCAAAGGCACAAAATCCACATTTGAATTTTTCATGGTGCATGCTGATCCCCCCTATTTCCTTGACATTTTTGTCCCATGAATAAATAATAAGGAGACATTCCCTGATACAGACAAGAGAGAAGAGAGAGAAGCATTAAAGAACATTCATGAGGAAATGAAAGGAAATGTTAAGGACAAGGGAGAGAGTACAGCAAGGCCATCTATAAATCATTATATACAGGAGGGAAAGTACAAACACATACATACTGCATGCCATGTCTATGTGCTGTCACCTACAGCTGTATTTGTGATGCCCAATTACTTCAAGTTAGAATGCCTTCCTTTTCCTAGTGAAAGCCCATGTTGCATACATAGTTCTCCTTCCAGCATGAGCTTGTCTTCAAGCAAAACAGCCCATCAGCAGCAGTAAGAGCAAAGGAAAAACTGTTTTAGCACAAACTAAAAAGCAAACAGGAGGATGAGTTAACAAAAACATGGATGAAGTGAATCCAGTTTTCATGACAGAAATGGTAAGCATCTCTCACCCATAACAGGAATCAGTGAAACTACTTCCTTAGCTGCATTGTATCGTCTACCTGACCCTTGCTCATAGTTTCTGACTGATTTTCAGAAGTCTTATCTGTTGTAGAGCTCAGAATTGATAAAGTCATGAGAATAATAGCTTAAATATTGTCTTTAATTCTATACTAAACCCAACTGGCTCTTAAGAAAATGTAAAGGGACCATTTAGTTCTCATGATCATTCTAGATTTTGTTCCGAAATATGGTATTAATAGTAAAGAACTAAAAGTTTTCCTCTATAACCTTGTTTGCTCTTTATATTAGGGGTGGAGCCGAATCCGTATACTTGGAAAGGCACGAATAACATATTTTTTGTGAATACTTATTTCATTACACCCCACATATATATATATATATATATATATATATATATAGTTTTTAAAAATGTACTGCCTGGCAAAAAAAAAATAGTACAATATATCAAAAAGCAAACATTTAACATTTCATTGGACCGCCTTTAGCTTTGATTGCGGCAGAATTCACTGTGTTTCCTCATAAGTCTGCAATGTCACCAGATTTATTTGCGTCCTGTTGCATCAATTTTTCACCAAGATCTTGATGATGATTGTAGAGTCTGACCACAGTGCATGCCCGAATGAGTAATGAGTGACGTTCAGACAGTAACGAGTGCGACCCTACACAGGCTGCCCACAGCAACAGAGAACACTTGGCTGAGCAAAAAATTGAGTTTAGTAGTTGTGTGTTTAGCTTAACAGGTAGAGCAGCCACCCTATGTGTAATTTTTATGTCTTTAGCGTCAGCCCAGCTTTGATTCTGGGCCTCTGACCCTTTGCTGCATGTCATCACCCACGTTTTTACATCTATTTTGAATTTTATTTGAGTACAAATTCAAGAACAGATACCCTTCAACAAATACAGATACAAATACTGGCTGATTTCCACACCGCAAATAGATACATATATATATAATAGTTTTTTTTTATAACTGGGGCTTCTTTTTTGCAGGAGTGTATATATATATATATATATTTAAATTAATAACTTTTGAGTTTACTTGACAACACAATGGCTGAGAAGAAATATTCCAGTAGATGTCTGTGAGATAGGACTCTTACAGAATTTAAGAAATTTATTTCCTAATCATTTTCTACAATGCTGTGTGACAATGTCAGAACAATGTCAGAATGCAGCTTTCTGAGCTTCGTTTCAACACAGGCTGATCATCTTGTTGACAGATGAACGGTTTCAATGCATATGTGGCAGGACATGAGGCATAGTGACAGAACACTCAACTGTCACATCTCTCCCCCTCTTTTCTCAAACACATCCTCGTGCTCCATGTACAGATCTGGGCATGAAAAAGGTTCCTCCTTTTTCTGCCAGAAGTGGTGCAGTGATAGTGCACTATTACTGCACTATCACTGACTTAACAATTTGTCCCAACGATATGTTTAGAAGCAAACTTAACCTGTGGAAACGTCCTTGAGTTCCGGGCATTCAGTGCTCGTTCATTGCAGTAGTGCTGCCATGAGAACGATGTTTTCATTTTGCCCATATCTGTAGGCTCCCACCCATCTTATGTGATTCCATGGAAAGTAATCCCACTCCTCTGAGTAAGTGCTCGTGGACGTGGTGAGGGTACTTGGAGGGCCTGTTGATGCAGGATTCTATCCTTAGACTAGGCTCCCAGGTGAGAGTCATGCACGCAAACCATTCAGCCAAAGGGACATCCCCTTGGCCAAGTAGCCAGGGCGCTTGGTCACTCGCAGGCATAGTGACAGGACCGTCAACTGTCACATCTGAATGTGGCAAGGTACGCAATGGAAGGCCCAGGTGGGATTCGATCTCACACACTCCAGGGTGAGAGACATGCACGCTTACCAACACAGTTAGCCAAAGGGATAATCCTGTGGCCAAGAAACCAGGCCAGGTGATCAATCGGAGGCTTAGTGACAGGACCCCACGCTGTCACATCTCTTTCCCTCTTTCAACAAGCATGTCCTCGTGTTTCTCGCAGGCTGCCACCAATTTTGAATCCATGGGCTGTTTACCGGCTTCATATGGATCCTGCCATCAACGCCAGAATGTGGCAAGTTTGGCAGCTAGGGCCTGGGCAGGATTCAATCCGACAGACTCCTGGGTGAGTGTCATGGGCGCTGACCATTCAGCCAAAGGGCTATCTCTGTGGCCAAGTAGCCAGGACGCATGATCAATTGGAGGCATAGTGACAGGACCCCACACTGTCACACATACAACATTAGACAATGTTGCACCTCTCAAAAGAGAAGATAACTAGTCAGAAGAAGCAGCTATTTCCCAGCTGCGAGCTATAAAGCAGAGAAAGCAGTCAGAAAGGAAATGGTAATTATCTGATAGGAGAATTTTGCTTAGGCCTTGTCCACACAGAGCTGAAGCCGGTTCAGGTGTGAAACCGATAGCAGAAATTCGGGGAAAGGTTTCATCATCCCCATAAAACCACTGTCGTACATCCAACAAGGCTGTGGGTGGCGCTATGATGATTAAAGTGTAACACTCCAAACCTAGAACAAGGCACAGCACATGTGCAAATAAACACAGTGTATGTGCAAATAAAGATTCACCGCGTGTCGCTGAAAATCAACAAAGCAAGAGCAGAAAGGTAGAGATGGTAGAGGATTTACGAGGCCAAACGCAAAAGTTTTCAACACAGTTAAAAAAAACAGTTGCTCTTACCGACACCATTGCTGATGTGAATTTTTTTCAAGAACTTTATTGTTGTTGCGAATCAGACCAACACGCGTTGTCACACTGATGTCATATCCCCCCCCAACTTTATGTTTAGACCGTTTTGTTGTGTGCAGCTGAGTCAGAGTAACAGCCTCACAGAAATCTTCAACTTGTATTTTAGGTCCCATCCCACCAGACTGCTCAAAAAAGATTTCCCTTGTTTAATACACTTGTATTTGATATATGGCTTTTGACAGGAAATGTACTTGAGATTTTTTAAGACTGCTGTATTCCAATCCTTACTTAAAAAATACTACTTTTGATCCAGGTGTGAGGTTCAAACTGATCTGAACTGAAAAAGCAGTAGTTTAGAGAGCAGATGGAATCTCACACAGATCCTGAAGGGTTATGGAATATAAAAGACTCAGTTTTTCTGCTTTGCTGTTTTAGTCTCCTCTGCTGTAATTCTGTTTTAAAGGTAGACCATGACATCAAATTTCACTTCTCTGGGATTTGGGGGTATAATGATCTGCTGATGAACTGATGAGGCCATGTGAAAGTTCAGAACTGAGAATCAAAGTTCCTGTTTATGGTCTGTCCTCTCGTAGAGAGCAATCTTCCCTTCTTTCTCTATTTTTTTTTTTTCATATATACCCCACAAATAATCCCCCCCCCCCCCCCCCCTCCTTTTTCCCCCCTCCCCCCCCCCCTCCCCTCCCTCCGCGATGCTGCATGGTGTAATTTTTCTTGTCGGTTTTTTTCAAAGAATTATAAAAAAACAATTCTCACCGGGAGGGGCCACAACCTTTTTTTTGTTTTTTTTATTTTCTATATCTTTCTTTCTATAATGTACTCCCTTCCCAAATTCCCTTTTGCTAGCATTTACCTTTAACTCGCGCGCTATTCATTTTCCCATAAAGGTCATATAATAAAGGGTAAACCATTAAATGAGTCAACATGTCCCCGGTAAAGCCCCATATTTTCCCCAGACCCAACTTATTCTGAGGAGTGGGTCTGTTTAAAAAAAATCCCCTGTAAAATTGTTTTTTTTTTTTTGAATTATTTATATATAAAAAAAAAAACATAAAATATATTTTTTTTTTTTTCTTTTTATTCTTTTCTTTTATGAAAATTTTTAGAATATATAAAAAAATAGATTGTAATGAAAATAATAAAAATAATATTAAAAATTTTACAAATTTTTATAATAATTAAATCTTTTTTATTTTTTTTAAAATTAATTATTGATTATTAAACTTTTAAAAAATCACAGTGATACTGCTCATTGTCTGAAAAGGCAGCAGCAGTCCCAGTTTGCAATGTTTAATTTATGAAAACATGGCGGAAGGCAACAAAGGCACCCACGTGTACAATGCTGTTGAGTTTTTCCCTCTTTAAAAAGGACAAAGTAGACGCTTGGACCCATTTTGGATATTTTTTAAAATTCTCCAGGATATTTCAATAATATTGCAATGACAGTGATAACCATGATCATTTTGTTCACAATAACCGTGAAATTAAATTTCCATATTGTTACATCCCCATAACGAACTCCTTTATTTGTGTCCAACTTTAGTTTTTATACTGTTTTCCTTCCTTCTTTTTTTCAAAGAGGTAAACAATGTTATGGTCTGGTTACATTCGCACAAAATAAGTTGTCAATATAAAGTTTTTCACAGAAAATGAAGTATAAAACAACCACAAAAAAACATTTATTCCACATGTCCTCTTTCCTATTTTGTTACATTAGAACCCTTTAAATTGATGTGATTTGGGATTTCATGTAAAAGACATAAAAAGTCCAAACTAGCAAAGTCTGAACAATGACCCATTGCTCAGCATGTTCTAAGGAACATTATACCTCTATGACGACCACTGTTTCCTGCACAGAGGCACATCAAGGGGTTCTGCTTAGACTCTCACTCAAGACACAGTGTGCAATGACGGGGCATCAGTAACAGACTGTGCAGTAAAAGTTGTTACATACTTCACAAGAAATTAGAACTTTTTTCTTGTTCTCAGGGCCACGAGAACAAAATTACATCATTTTGTTCTCATGGACATAATTGAGGAGGCTTGCGACCTGTTCTCAGCCCCTCGGCTGAGCAGAACTTTCTTCTCGTGGAGCTCTGAGAAGTATTGCATGATTGGTCGGACATTTGAGGTACTGTAAGTGGGGTAACCATGGAGACGGTCAGGGCTGGACTGGCCATCGGGCATACCGGGCATTTTCCCGGTGGGCCGATGGTGATTTTTGGGCCGGCCCGGGCTTTTTTTTTTTTTTTTTTTTTTTTTTTAATATGGTTTCTTTTGTAGTCAGTGGCATAAGTCATCCTACCTATTGGTACAAAACTGGTAAATCAGCCCATTATTCCTGAGTGATTGTGGGCTGGACCAATTACAGCTGAGGGATGATGCCCCCTCCATCTTGGGCCACCACTCTCGATCAACCAATCACGCAGAGAAAACTACAAGAAGAGCAAAACACGTAAAATTTTCACGGGGAAAATTGGGAATTAAAGAGGCTAGCTCTTCATACAGATGCTGCCAAATGTATTAAAATAACACAGAAGTTTGCTGGAGGCTGTAGAGGAACTTTCAGCCTCAGGTGACGAAGGCGGAGGTAGCTGGCCGGCAGGTGGATGAGGGGAGACCCGCGGTGGACTCCGGTGGGGGGTAAGAAGTGATGAACTACACTCTACCCTGGTCTGATATGAATCCAGTTTGGGTGTAGTCTAGTTCATGTTTGTTGTGCTTGATAACTCTTTGAAAGTCAGTAGTTATAAGGAGGCTGTGCATCGCAAAGTGTGCTACCTGCGCGCGCGCGCATCGTCGGTTCAGCTAAAGTTGTCATTTTGATCACAGATATCAGGTTGAACAGAAGTTTTCATTAATCGACCAGGGAGGTGAATGTGGAAAACTTTCAGCTGGAATATTTACACACTGCTACACCGATGATGTCGTTTACATCACGACCTGGGCACTGGCAGGAGTAAAAAGGATTCAGTCACCTTTCATAGGTTTTATTAACGTCATCGTGTTATCTGAGAGCTGAACTTGAAAGAATACTTAGAGTAGGACCACTAAGTTGCAAAACGGTTGCATTAGGAGAAAATAAAATAACCACAAGATAGTTTCAGTTTTTGTGTTTTTAAGCTCTGCCATATTTGAACACTCACTTTTGGTTATATTAGTCCTCTGATCCAAAAATCTGTATGTGACTTACTTTACAGTGTGCAGTTGTTATATTTAATGCTTTATTGAGCTAGTCATCACATGCTGTGATGGGGATGGTTACCCAGTTCATGAACAGTCTGTGTGCAAGTTAACCAAGAGTACTGATTTTCAGGTTGAGGTCCAGAATCTACTTTATTAAACGCACCAGAACAGGAGTATTGTGTTCATACTGGACTAAAGGCAAAGCGCACTAGTGGACCTACTTGTACTATTACGGATTCTCCGACTTTATAATGATATATAGAAAAATGTTTTTTTTTTAGGGAGGAAAAAAGTTCAGATTTGAAAAAAAAAAAAAAAAAAATAAAAAAAAAAAATAAAAAAAAAGAGTTCTTGGTTACAGTTTTTTCACCTGGTTCATGTTTGTTTAATTTGGCCATTATAACATCCTGCTGATTATATTGTAGCTCTTTATCAGCCTTGTTCATCCTTTAGGCCTACAGACTGCATCAGTAGGATACTGTATACTAATAAAAGGACTGGGAGATGTCTGTTTTTATTTATAAACTGATATTTTGTCAAAAGATTTTTTTTTTTTTATCAGGTAACCCATTTCCTTATTTTTTTTCTTTTTTTTTTTTCTTTTTTTTTTTTTCTTTGCAGGCGGTCGGGGCGGGATGCCGTTCGTCTTGTCTTTTTTTTTGGGGGGAGAGGGGAGAAAAAAAAAAAACCCCCACCATTTTTTTTTTTTCTTCTTAGGTGTGTTTTTTTTTATAACCCCGCTGCAGTGGGAGAAACTACTTCTCCTGATGCTGGTTCCGTGCAGTCGGCAGACGGCCGTTGGTAAAAACCATGTCTTTTTTTTTTTTGAAGCTGAGCGAAAGATGGTAAAACATGGGTCAGAGAAAACAATACGACGTCCCATGTCCAAAAATAGATACGGCTGTCTCACTTTAACTGACGGAGCACGTGTTCACCTAAGGCGATACCTAGGTATTTTTGAGTTTTTTATTTAAGTTTATTTTTTAGTTTATTATATGTGATTTGAATTTTGTAATGAGTAATTTGTTATGAATACACAGACATAATTAAAAAAACACTATTATTTATCTAGTCAGTTTTTAAGAGTTTTATTTTTATATATTTTTTACAAAACACCAACAGATAAAAAAACATTATGATTTAATCAGAACCCATGCCGCCTTTTATTTTATTGAGAATTCTGAGAATTTATTTGATAAGACTAAAAAATATTAAGAATCCACCCCTCTTTTGGAAACTCTCTTTTTAAAAAAGCCAGTCCCCATTGTCCATGCCCCAATACCCTATGACCCTTACAGCTTTAATAACTAATTTTTGAAACATCCAAAGTGGTAGCTATACATGGGTTGAGCGTCGGCCGCCCATTCAACGAAACCAGAAAAAAAGTAGGAGGGCTGCCCCCATTACACAGTGTCCCTTAATTGATATCCCCCTACCCTCCATAACAACTGAAAATAATTATCACTCCAGGTTAATTAAAGTGATACACTTCACAACTTTGTCCACGGCAGCCCACAGCTCTTCCTTTTCACTAATAATGCTTTTTCACCTGTCAAATCGGCAAATGTGCAAGGGTACATTATGGAAATTCAATTATTCAGTTTATCATTAATCCCACTAACTACTTCCTTTTCTTTTTTCTTTTTTTCTTTTTGGAGTTAGAGAAGTTGGAGAGACGATTTCATGTCTGGTAGTGTTTCATCTCTTGAAAAGGGTAGTCCATCATACTCACGTTGTACAAAATGCCTTTCCTGAAAAGGCGAATTCAAGTATCAGCTGAGTATCGTATTGTACAGTATATCCTCACATCACTTACCACAAAGATGCATAGTCATGTCTGTGACTAATAGGCTCCTATTTTAGAAAGTACAAAAAGGAAAGACTAGATATTATGTTCCAGATTTCTTAGTGCAACTAAAGAAAACATCTTAGGTGGTCCATATTTTGACAGTACATCAGGTAGCAAAATATATGGTTTCAACAGCAGCTGAGACCCCTTTTAGTCAACAGATCAACACTTCTTTTATTTATCCAGCAGGTGGATTTCAGTGTGGAAAAACCTATACCAGTTGGAATCCCAGTCTGGCTTGCAAACAAATATAATTACCGATGGGATGGCGCCAGAGAAGGACACTTTATCTGAACAGCACTCCTGTCACATCCACTGACATCACATCTGAATTAGTTTTTAGATTTTTTTATATATGTACTTTATTAATCCCAATTAGAGAGCCAATTAGGAAATTCATTCTCTGCATTTAACCCCTCTCAGGTTGAACCTGAGAGCAGTGGGCTGCTACTTAAAGCACTTAGGAAGCAGTTGGTGGGGGTTGAGGACCTTGCTCAAGGGTCCACAGTTCTTGATCAAATGCTTCTTTCAAAGTGTTAATTAAAGAGATTATGGAGCAAAGGTAAGAGGAGAGCTGTTATGATGTCATTGGGTGTTACGAATTGAAAGCTGTGCCATCCAATGAGGTTACTGTACATTATGACAGGTTTTCTACTTGAAGGAAGAAAAGTAAACAGGGCCTATTGCTAAATATTAAAGCTGTCATCACTGGTTTAACCAAGTGAAATGATGGAAGATTTTAACAGTGGTGCTTTCTATTTGAGGCATAGGGGAAGAGTTTGAACATAGAGAAATGACGGCATCTTAAATTGAGATATCAAAAAATAGAGGAAAACAAATCTAAGCAGAATTAAAGAAGTAAATGTAAGTTATTTACCAGAATTTATAAGAAACCACCAAAGCCAAGCCAATTTTATATAACGAGCACCTTCATGACAGCTGAACAAAGTGCTGCACAGGGACAATAGATACACATAAGAAACATAGCAAATTTGCCTTGGGTGCAAACAGCAGTCGTTTTTGTTTGTCTTTCTCTATCATTTCCATCCAAGACCATATAGAATGTGAGCATGTCATTTACTGTTCTAGTAAAAGAGCGACCCAGCAGTCAGCTGGAATAATGGTTACCACAGAGACAGTCTGACCTATATGGTCGTCCATCTCACCAGACGGAAGAAGATTAGATATGACAAAGAAGGAGCTTCCTCCAAACCAAGAAGATTTCCTGCACATTACTGAGCCATGTTTTCACCTGCCCTGCATTAACCTTCAATATGTCGCCTCTATTAGTCATTAACATGAGTTCATGTGACCTGGGGAAAAACTGGGGAAGAACAGCCTTCCGTAGTATCTTCCTCTGGTTCTTATGTTACAGGAAGAGCAGAAATCTTGCCAACGCTTTAATTTATCTTTAGCTGTTCCTGTCAGCTAAAGATGGGGGAGGGGGTTGTATCTTGAGTACCGTATCACTCAATAAAACATATCCAACAATTAAAAGCAATTATATAGATGTTGGCATATTTCAGTGTGCCCCCCACCACACAGACACACGCACACACACAAAAAAAAACTCTTTATCAACATTACAGTATATCAACGTATTAGATTAGATTAGACTTGCTTTATAGGTTTGTTAAACCAGACATAATACATTATCTATTTGTTAAAATCAATGCTACCTGCATAACTACCTGGAATAAGCTCTTTTTTCTAGACTTTTTTTTCCCCTTTTGGGTTTGCTGCCATTTGTTTTCCCCATTTTACTGGATAGTTCACAGGTTCCATGGCAACAATGTGTGTGTGCATAAGAAGGGAGAGGGTGATATGTTGGTAAGAGAAAGGATGGCAAGTAAAAGATCACTGCAACACGAGCTGTGAGGAGTGCAGTGATTGATGAATATGCGCATTTACAGTATGTAACATGCCAAAGGTCAGAGTTCAAACTGAAACAGACATTCATCATTACCAGGAAGCCTCATGGAAACCCGCATCTTACATGCAATCTAGCAGAACCACTGTAGCAAACCTTTGTACATTTAGTTGCTGCTGTTTGGATAGGTTTGTTCATTTCTAAACCCTGCAAATAAACATTAAATTGTTCTTCTCTTCTGCCTCTAATGTTTGTTCTGAGCTGTAATAATGAGAGGCATATTTTTAGCTAACAAGCTACAGGTGTTGTGTGAGGTATCTTTCTTTTAGTACCAACTGATCAGATCTGACTATAAATCTATCCTCTTCAAGAAAAATAGCTGTTGACACCTTCTCAGCACATTGTTGGTTAATTCCCCCAAAATGAAATGAAACTTAATAATATCTCGATAACCAGGGTAAATATAAAAAGAATACACAGTGCAAGAAGATCGTTAAACACCACAATGACCACATGATCATTTAAAACATTAAGCAGGTAAATAAAAACTTCAGCATCAATTGTATCCCTGTATGTTTGAGCATGCTCAACGCACACACCTACAGACTAGAAATGTATGTAGCCCATGCTAAAGCTAATTGTTTGCGCAGAGTTATACTCATTGTACTTCAGGAGTTGGGGCCAAAAGACATCATCTGAACTGGTAAGATTTCATTGCAGCTCAAAGGCTACTTCAACTATTCAAAGCCAAAAGGAAGAAAGAAAAAAAAAAACAAGCTAGTTCAGTAGAAGAGTAATATTATTGTGTTCAGCACACAGATATATCAAAACTACATCTAACATTCAGTGTTGCAATACTGTAAATCTAACAAGTGGTCCCAACTGGTGGTCACCATGCAGCCTGCCACAGCCACCATGACACACAGGATTATTTTTCACAGACTAAGACGACTCCAGCTGTGGTCAAAGGTGACATACTGGGGATATTTTAGATGTGGTAGCGAAACTCTTTCCAGCACATAAGCCCTCTGAGGGGAGAGTGCTGAGTTAACAGTGTTGCTAATATGGGTTTGCTTTAAAGAATGACCATGGAGAGGCTCTGATGACCTGAGTTGATGTCAGGGTTTACATTGTAAGCGTTTTAGCCGTTTCATAAATATTTTTGACATTTAAAGTCTCAGTAAAGCAAATTAAGATGCTTTGATAGAAACAAGTATGTCTTGACAGTACAGTAGTTTTTTATAAATATAACTTTTAAAAGGCCGTTAACTGTGTAATTAAATTGTGGAGTTGGGCTATTTTTATTTGTTTTTCACTCAGGATTTTTAGGGAAGCTGTAATTACAAATCCATGAAAGGGAATTACAGTATGTAGGTATAATGATGTAGGTAAGGTAAATAAAAGCCATCCCGTCCATTACACTCACCATTACTGCTTAATCTAGAAATGGGTTAAAAGAAGCTGAATTTCTTAATCTGGATTAATAAAGTATATTATCATTATTATAAACTAGCCTGTTGAGATGCATTAGCCTTGAATTAGCTAACTGTTCTCCCTTCATCAAGGAAATGCATCTTTGCCTTGATGACAGAATTTTCCGAACTCTTGTCTGCTTGAATTGTAAAGTAACAACCAGAAGAAAAAGAACTGAAGTTATCTTGTATTACGCTGAAATGATGCCCCCTCTCAGATCGGGTAGCACAGAAGCTACTGTAAGCTAACTAGCTGCACATTCCTATAGTTCTGGGCAAAGTTTCAGGAATAGCTATGGTAAGTGGACTTTCTGTGGAAACTGCTTCCTGCAGCGCTGCAAAAAGAGTTCAGGATCACCACCAACTTTATCACTCTGTACTCTAGCTGAGACGCAGACCAGCAACTTGCATGTTCATTTAACTGGTAACTGTTTCTGCCACCGTATAAATACATGTAGGCTAGGTAAAACAGATCTGCCTTGTAAACGAGACTCAGTGGGACTTAGTTGTATAAAGAAAGATCCAGTAAAATAAAAATCTTCCTTGCACAGACTCCTCCTCCAACCTGGATAAATCCGGTGTAGAAACTGGATGAATCTGTGTTATCACTTTAGCAGGGACTAGCTATCTTCTTCTGCCTAAAAGGACTTTGAAGCCAAGTAGTTCCAGAGTCTCCATGGAGTAACCGGAGAGTTCATCCACTACACACCATCACTAGCTATTTCTGTTCACATTCACACCATCACCACTCAGCCTGAGCTGCTGTACTAGTTGGACAGTTGCTGGTACTAAATAAATGAGTATTTTTACACCTCTCTCTGTCCCTGTCTGTTTTCTTTTGTGATTGCTCCCTTTATTAAGGGTGACTAAAAGGTTAAATAAACATTGTTTTGAGCTTTAATATAATACTGAACAGCTTTTTACTTGATTAGCACACAGTTGTTTCTAACAGAGTCATTCTCACTTTGTGTTGTAGTCTGAGCTCTTTTTTTTATGTCGTGACAGCCAGTAAACATGCACATATGTTGCTACATATGAGTTTCTCCCCCAAAGCCTGAACCAGCAAACACCCAAGTTTTCCCCAAATTTTTGTATCAGAGCATTTAATTATTAGGCTGCAATTGGGGAGTGAAGGACATTTTAAGCAATATAGTAAGAAATGCTCCTGAAAAACATCATCCACCCTGCCTTTTATTTTGTTCTTAGCTTTTTGCTTCTTCTTTTTTTTCGAAGTTGTCATTTGGTTTCCTTTGCTAGGTTATTACAAACTGATTGGGAATGATTTGTATGTTAAGTACCATGAGATAATGTTGTGAATTGGTATTGTACATTGTATATAAGTAAACCTGACTTGAATAGTTGGTATCTTACAGTATGACATCAGTCAGAGTGCTCTCAGTCTGGAAAATCAGTTGGTTTCAAACACGCAAGACTAAAGATAAAAGCTATTCAGATGGTGGCACAGAAAATATTTTACACCATCAAAAACAGGGGTCAAACTCCAGTCCTCGAGGACCACAATCCTACAGGTTTTTGTTGTTTCCCTGCCCCAATACACCTGACTGAAATTAATGGGTCATTGTGTGGAAGTTCACAACAAGCTGCTGGATCCATTTGATCTGAATCAGGTGTGTTGGAGCAGGGAAACGGCAAAACCTGCAGGTCAAAAGCCCTCGAGGAGAGTTTGACAACTCAAACCTAAAAAATGTTGACATTGGTCAGGTTAGAGCTGCAAAAAAGGTCAGTGGTTTTCCAACATGGGGTCCAGGACCTCCCAGTGGGGTCCCTCAAAGAGCACAATGGGGTCCTTGAAGCTTTGACTGTTTAGAGCATAATTAAAATGAACTTCTTGTCCACACAGATATGAATCTTAAGTTAGTTTTGATCATTTTGGTTTGGTTATGATTTCATGAAAGAACATGAATCAGCCAGAATGCTTCATTTGTGGCAAGAACGGAGCAAATGATAGTATGAAACCAAGCATGGTGCTAGCAAAGGGTGGTGAAGGGGGTCCATGGCTTTTTGGTAGTTGCATTTAAAGAGGTCCTCAGGGAAAATAGGCTGGGAACTACTATGTATTTACTATTGTGTCATTTCTAATTATGATACTTATTATTATTTTGTGCGTCTTAATTAGGGTTCGGTGGGGGACTTTTCCAAACCCACCATATCTTGTTTCGAATTTCTCTTTGTTTTTTCCTTTTTTTTTTTTTTTTCTTTATTTCCCTTGTAATTTTCTTTGGTATTTCCTTTTTTCTTTTTCTTCATCTCCACGTGGGTTTTTTTTTTATTTATTTTTTACATCTTCTTTCTTCTTTTCCCTCCTTTCTTCTTTATTTTTTGTTTTCTTTTTTTTTATGCTGACATTACCCTATTTGTGCTTTGTTTAAGATTTTTCTTTTCAAATCCCAATTCACAAATTTTCTTTTTTTTTATTTTGTTTTATTTTATATTTTTTAAATATTTTTTTTTTCCTTAATTTCCTTTCCCTTCTTTCTTTTCATTTAAATTAATTTTTATTTTTTCGGCTGTTTAATTTATATCAACCTCCCATACTAAAATGATATGTTTTCAGTTTCATTGTCTAACCCCTTATATTAGTGTAAGTCCATTTCTAGTCCATATTACCGTACACGCTGTTGCAAACTAAACAGTTTCTGAACCCATTGTGTTCCAGCAGGACATCCTGCAGTAGAGAAAGTGATGCAGAGGTAAAGTGATAGTACAAACCCACAAAATACTTCTTAAACTGCTTTTAGATTCTAGGCTGCAGCTGCTGTAGATGGTAAAACTCTACATGAATTGTAGTTGTAGGCCAACAGGACAGCTTCTGATAATCCAAACCACACTCCGACTGCTGCAAGTAAGATGCTGACCGCTCATGAGTAAAGTAAAAAAAAAAAAAAGAACAAATATCCCTTCAAGGCATCAGGACCGATTACTGTACAGTTAGGCAAAACTATAAAAAGCCGCATGCAAATGGAGTTCTTTTAACTATCATTGTCCTTAATTTCTGTGGTGTAGATTCATAAAAAGAAGTCACTTTGCTTTAATAGCTATAAGAATGATGAAATAAAAGTTCTTGTGGGAGAAAACTGGATAATTTTGATCTCATCTTAGTTCTATTCCTGTTCTGAGTATCAAAGAGGAAGTGGTGGTTTTGGAAATTAAACAAGGTCATCTATTTTTAATATATCTGGCAGTGTCAGCAAAAACTTTGAAGAAGTTGCAGAAAAATGTCATTGGCTTTGCTCAAATTAAAATACAGTCCCTAAAAAAAATAAACATGGTTGAAAGATCCACACAGATGACAGATTCATCATGTTGATGAGCACCCTAAGATTTAAACAAAGCTACTGTTGCTCTGCGTCCCTCAGCTCTGGACTTTAATAATTCATACTTCCACATTTACAGGTGGTAATGACCAGCTATTTAAAGCATCCTCTGCTGAGCACCTCAAGTCCTCTTTCTGATTGGATGAATGGCCACAGCTGGCTGGCAGTCATGGAGAGTAACAGTCCAGCAGGAATCTGCCCCTATAAACACCTCTCTCTCTCTTTCAAGCCAAGAAGCGCTGCTTGGCAGCACCGCTAGGAAATTGATCAGATCCAGTGACTTGTGTGTGTAAATGATGGTTTAGGACTTCAACCTACACCTAGACGGGTATGTAGTAACACAAAACACAACAGTGTGTTGCTGAGGAGGCGTGAGAAAGGCGCTGCTGTTGAAATATGGCCCTTAACTCTCTTACTGTCCCACGAGGGCTTTTAGCCTCTTGCTTAGCATGCAGCGCTGTCCCAAGCTATTTACAGAGGTGACTTATGCAGGCTAATGTAAGGTACGCTGTGCCTCTGTAAGAAGACACTGCTGCTCTGACAGGCAGAGGGGCTGTTGTGGTGAATATAGTAGCTGACGGCAGGGCCCAGGTGCAACAATTGTAGGCTGTTTGGTGAAGAGGGCTTCAGATTTATTCATCCCATAAAAGAGTCTCAATCACTTCATATTCCTTTTGCGGAACTGCTGTCTGCTGAGGAGCATCTCTGTAGGAGTGTAAGAGCGAGTGCTTGTCTTAAAAGCATCAGAACAATAGTCTGATTGAGAAATGCCAAATTTATGTGTCTCATTTCCATTCTGGTCTCTGTTGTGTTTCAAGTGTTGTAGTCTTACCTGGCAGCTAAATTAAGCAGATACATCTTCATTTTTATACTGTTTTCTGATTAGAGTACGCTCGCTTTTAGATCTAAAGTCTCTGTACTTTGATTTTGCTCTTCATTTTCTTTATACAGAACTGTGAATTTCTCATCAGTTTGCATTGGATGAGAAGAACAATGGAACTGTATCAGTTTGATGCAGATGCGTTGGTTAGCAACAATCACCATGTGTATATTAGCGTTAGGATTCTTTATGTGTCAGTCATCATATGCAAATGTTTGCTAAGGAGCCCTGCTAGGTTCAGCAACAGCTTTATCGCCTGGTGGACACATTAATAGGTGGGGTTTATGTGTTTGCATGATGTTGAAAAACAGTAAATATATTTTAAAAAATCTAAACATTGTTAGCCTGACTAAAATTATACTAAATGAAAATTTCTCAAAGTAAGTCACAGCCAAACAATACAACAGGATGTCCACATACTCCTACATGTGGGCCTTCAGTTGGACTCAGACCAGGCTAGTAACTCACTACACATGGTTGCAAGTTGATACCCAGGCACTCAACCAAAAGGTAACAGAAGAAGCCTTCAGATAAAACGGTAACCACAGCAGACTGTGAGCATCCGATTGGTCAAAGAAAAAGTGTTCAGCAGAATGTTAGGAGATGTAAAGTTGTCCTGTTATCCGCTCAACATGATGATAATTTACCAGCAGCTAATAACGTTGTTGTGGACGTAAGAGGTCAACCAGAAAAAGTCTAATTATTCAGAGAGATAAGGGGGTACAATGTCACCTGTCGCGGAGTTGGATTTACTTTGGCCAATAAACTGCTTGACTTGGATAATTAGAGCTGTTCGCTTCAGCTGTAATTATCGCTTAATTTAAATTAGAGAAATAAACTATGTAAAAGTGCACAGACAGACTGACTCTCCTCACAGTGGTCCTTGGTGTTGTACTGATGACAAAAATCATTAAAAGCCTTCAGTTAAGTTCTTCAGAAATCAGAGCTGTCAGTTTAATGCATTAATTATATTAATTAATCACACCACAAATTAATGCAATAAAAAATAATCACAATTAATTCCGAGTGCCAATTCAATGCACAAGCATTTTAAATTTGGCCCACTGAATGACCCGGGCAGTGGGTGGCAGATATGCACCTAAAGCTGTTTGCCAACCGCCAATAAACACCAGAAGAAGAAGAAGAAGACGAAGAAGAAGAAGAAGAAGAAGAAGAAGAAGAAGACATCAATGAGTCACTGTACAGAACTTCACAGGCTGTGTTGGATCAGGGTTGCATGGAAAACTTAAAGGACCGCGGCCCTTAAGAGCCATTGTTCCCCATGACTGCTTTAGCAGATATGAGATCAAAAAGTGATTAATTAGATTAATAAATTACAAATCCTGTAATTAATTAGATTTATTTTTTTAATCGCCTGACAGCCTTATCAGAAATATTAAAAAGGGGACTGAAGATGCTTCCAGTTGTGAATTTCTGCAGTTTGGTGCAAGTGTCAATCAATTCTGGTTTTCATTCTGTCTTGACAGTTGATTATTTTTACTTGATTTGTATCAAATATGCACAAAACACTAAGAATAAATAAGTGGGGGTTAAATTATTACTGTTAATAAATGGCAATAACTTGTGATTTGCTAAATCTTGAATCTTTGATTTATCTTGAACAATTCAACCCATTCTGAGGAATCTCAAAAAAATCACAAACTGATGAAAATTTAAGTTTAAACTAGCTTACAGTAAAAACAACAAAAAACAATCATAATTAATGTTTTTTTCAGGTTTAAAAGTAGAGCCTGGAGTTCATTCCTGTTTCTTTTTGTAAACATTATTCAAATTGAGTGCTCCCCTTGGGCTAATGGCCGCATCCCTCTTCAGCCTATTCAACTTCAAGCATTTCCTTCAAAGCTTGAAAGCTGATAAAAGCCAAAACAATATTAACCCTGGTTTTCCAACGTGCACTAGCTAAAGCTCTTTTCACTGCAGAGTAATTCCTTTTCTTTGCTGTGTCTGCCTTTTTCCCCGCCCGAGAGTTTGAGTGACTGGCGTCTGCTCTAATCGTGAGCTTATCCCCACACAGTGTCATGCCCCTTAGCTCTGTCATTGGCTGGCGATATACAGAAATCTCCGCCCAGAAACGTCCCGAACACAACAAAACAAAGGAAAAAGGCAAAATTCAGAAAAGGGGAGGGTTGCAAACAAACTTACCACTACACGAAAGTAGAGGCCCAAAGGTGCGAATTGAGACGGATTTCACTTGCATACATGTGAGTATAGTGTTTATTTTCAACAAGAAAACTCTGGACTCCACCTTTAATGATTTGGAAAATGAATCTTTTTTATCCTTTTAAAAACTGAGGTTCCCATACATATTGAGAAAGGATGGTGTCAAACTGCTAAAACTTCTTCTGAGACTTCTTCTGAACTAACTTTGTTCTGCTTCACTTCATCAAAGCAGGCCTTTGCAGAAATAATGCTTCCATATTGTACTAAGATTTTATAACAGTTTGGAGCTACATGTGCATCACTCCAATGGGAAATCTGGATTAATTCTGAAAATGCTTGGTTTTTCTTAGGCAAGCCCACAACTTTTTTCATTTGTGCTATGTGCCATCTTCAGCTATTCTTCACCAGTAACACATATACTGATATTTACACACCTTAACAAATCTCACAAGTGTTCACTTTACCATGACTCCAAACATACTGTATAGATATAGACATTGTGTTTGCAAGGATGTACTCATTTCATACCCATAATTTCATTATGGGTGTGTAGTTTTTTTTTCAGGAGAGTGCTAGAAAATAGTCACAGAGTGTGAAAGGTTAAGAATCCATGACATAAACTTGGATGGTTGGATGAGTAGTTATGGAAAGATGCATGATTAGAAGGTAAAGAATTCTTTTTATCTTAAAACAAAGATTGTGAAGTTTCAATCTTCCACAGCGATTGGGCTTGATGTGTTTCAGAGTTGAAGGGGGGGAAAAGACAAAATAAACGTTTATTGGTTTACACTTCTATATCTTTACATCATTCCATCCTGCTCCTCCCCCTATGATCTCTAATCTGCCTCCTTATCAGCAGCATCTTTCCACTCAAATCTGACTAAATGCCACACCTCAAAGGTGTAGCAGTCATTCATTTCATCCTCACTAAGCTTCGCCTGTCATCGCTGACACCTGTTGAGCCCATAATCTTACCAGCTAGGTGGAAAACAGCCACAACTGTATTATGGAAGAACAGTCTGGTGCCAAATTCTCCACTTGAGTCCATCTTAACCCTTTCCCATTCACACATCATTAATTCATCTATTTATCCATGGCCGGACTTTAGTGTAGACCCACCTCCAAAGCCAGCTCCTCTATCTGTAGCTGCTTCATGGCACTGCGGTTCACATCCACGTTTTTGTGGTAGTAGATCACCATCACGTCATACTTCTTCATGACAGACTTGTAGTTCTTGGTGGTGAGCGAATGGACGCGATCTCTGCCGTCATACTCGGGGATCTCCAAGCCCTTCTCCCCCCAGGACAGAGTCCCCAAAGAGAGGAAAACCCCTAAAAACACCCAACCCCACTTCATGGTTATTGTCTCCTGATAGCAATGAACACCTCTTCTCAAAGCCTGTTAATGGCGAGGAAAAGGGGGCTAAAAATTACACTTAAAAGGTTTGATCTTTTCCCCTAACGCAAGTTGATGACAAGTAGGGAGAGTTAGGAGAGTTGGTCCGCTTCCTGTCCCCACCGGCCCGAGAAGAACAGGTCTGACATTGACACCCTGGCTTTAAAAAAGAGGTTCACGTGGTTCTGCTGACGCCACTGGTCAAGGAAAGGGGGTGGGACCTGTTTGGGGTGTGGGAGCAGCGCTCATCAAGTCATGCAGTTGCCAAAAATGTTGGAATGAAAGTGGTGGGGTTGTGAGGTGAGCAGTGGTCAGAAAAATAGCGTTGGGGAGCAGTGGGGCCACCTGTTTGAAGTCATGGCTATGAAAAGCAATGGCGGTTGTGTTTGAGGCTGCAGCTATTAGCTCAGTGTCTTGGAGGACTGAGTGTATGGATGGATGGATGGATGATGAGAGCGGGCAGAAAAAAGAGCTCCAAAATGCCATTCCTATATTAAGTTTAGCAGAAGACCCAGACTCTTGCTAAAAATAAAGTTGGGCAAGACAACAACCGGGTCCGTGCAGAGCGTCGGAGGGTAAATGTGCTCTGTTGGACAGAGACACAGATTAGATGCAGTCCTTTATCTGACCCATCCAAAGCAAAGCCCAAAATCCTCTCTGAGCTCCAAAACTCTTGATACTCCTCTGCACAAAGTCAGGTGACCCAAATATGGTCAATTTTCCAACAGGAATTAAATAAAGCAATCATTTCTAGGGGAAAAGTTCAATTTCTTTCCATCTTATTTTGTATATGTTTGTATTTGTGCATCTAATTGAAAAGAAAAGTCATGAAATGACAAAGCAAGTTTGCTCCATCTGTTTGATTATCTAGCGTCAGATCGAGTTCTTCATCAAAGTCACCATTTGAAAAGCACATTTGCTTCTAAGATTACTTTGTTGTACTGCACGCTGCACTGTGTTTGTACTGTTATACTGACACCAAAATTGCCAAATGAAGTTCATCCCAGCATGCATCTGCAGCATCTGGTAACCACTGTCTTTATAAAAAAAATCTAAGCATATTTTACTAAGAAATGTTGTCTTGGCATTATCATTTTTTGAATGTGCTTGTTTCAGGTCTATTGTCAATCTGTCAAGATTCTGACTTGACTGCAGAAAGCTGTAATACGATGTTGGTTGCAGTGGATGACAGTTGTGCATTGTCATGCTTTTGCAGAGTGTTCAAGTATGCAGGAGGAATTTATCTAAATCTGAGGTGGGAAAAGGCATAGAAAAAGAAGGAAAAGAGAAAGAGATGTAACAGAGGAGTAGTACAGAGACCTAGAGACGGTTTGAGACCGTGTTAGCTATTAGTTTACAAAGAGAAAGGGGAGAGGGTGGCTATTAATAACAGTATGAAATCTGATCAGCCTTCCCTCTCTGCCAGTGTGCTGGTTAAGTCAGCGTGTGCTGATTTAGATGCCTCTGAGGGGTGTGTGGTGTGTGTGTGTGGGGGGGGGGGGGGGGGGGGGGCGGCTACACAGACAGGGCATCATAACAGTGTGAGTTTTCAAATGTACTGGCTTTGCAGTTTGGGACAGTGTGTCAAACTTAGGAGTCACTGCAGCAGTTTCACTGTGAAGAGGGTATTTATCAGCTGCCAATGTCACAGTTTGATTCCATTTCTTCAATAAAATGTGGTACTTAGGTTTTACTGCCAACACTATTAGGATAGCTCAGACTCTCTTTCATGTTCTGCTGCTCTCTGTTTGCTCACCATTACAATATCTCCAAGGTAACAGGAGTCTACTGGTATATGAGTATTATGCTCCTTTCAAATGAGCTGGAAGTGTCTCATACCCCAAAGTAGCTACAGTATTAACAACAAACAAGACTAAATATTCTTACCTTTTACCTATTTAGGTCAAATTTAACACTTTAGCTACAGAGTTAAAGATAGACTGTTACACTTTCCTCGGCCATACCACTGAGAATGAGTTAAAGGTGATGATGCTGCTGTAGTGATGCAGCCTGAAAGGCTTGCATCTACCTCAGACAGAGGGTGAATTCAGATTCCCCCGTAAGCCCTTGCCTTTGGCCATGATCCTTCGTTTTGCATGTTCATGAAGGGGAAGTGGTGTCCTGATTCTGGTTCAGACCAAAGGGGGAGGGGGGGAGTGGGAGGGCCAGGGGCACACTAGAAAACGAGTGGTATGATAGTACCCACAACTGCATGCAAAATACAAACAAGATGCACAAATGTGAGTATTTGTAAATAACATATGAAAAATCACTATTTTAATGTTGTGTTAATGTATTACAAACATTTTTAGTTTTTTAACGTTATGTGCATCTGCTCACGTCTGTAAAGTTAACGTTAAACTTGAGTTGAAGGCATCTTCTTTTCCTTTCATTTTTACGTTTTTTGGCCAAAAGCCAAAAAAATAATCCAATCGCCCAGGGAAGAGAGATTATTGCTGCTGACGGCGGGTTTTTTTTTTTTTTTTTTCAACAAATCTTTATTGACAAGTCAATGCTGCAGACAGTATTGCAAGTTCTTCCGGAAACAAGCATGATGTCAGTTTACTGCACAACACTGACTCTTAGTGCATGAAGATTTCAAGGGGTTGTCCCATTTCTTAGGGGAATAATTCAATCAAGGGGGCCAGGGGGAAGGGCTATGGGTAGGGGTAGGGATGAAAACAGGAATTAGAATTGGACCTTAGACTTAGACTTAATTCTATTTATCCCTTTGGGATGAACTCCCTTAGGGAAATTGAATTTCCAGCAGCATACACACATACACAAATGGTCAGCAACACTTGAATAATAAAAAAAGAACATACAGTATAATAAACCATATATAATAAAAAGATACAAACAGAGAAATAAGTGTGGTTGAATATCTATGACCTAGATAGATATATGTATACACGGCGGGTAAAAAAAAAAAAAGTATTGAACACGTCAACATTTTTCTCAGAAAACATATTTCTAGTAGAGCTACAGTATTGACATGAAATTTTCACCAGATGTTGGCAACAACCCAAGTAATGCACACATACAAAGAAATCCTAACATTTATGTCCATAAATGAAGTTATGTGTAACGACACAGGGAATAAGTATTAAATACGGTTACTAAAATTAATTTAATACTTAGTGTAAAAACCTTTGTTGGTGATTCCAGCCTCCAGATGCCTCCTGTATGGAGAAACCAGCTAAGGTGTGATTTTTGGTCCATTCTTCCACACAAACTGCCTTCAAATCTTCAAGGTTCTGGGTCTCTTCTGTCAACTCGGATCTTCGGTTCTTTCAGGTTGGGTGATTGACTGGGCCGTTATAGCAGCTTTATTTTCTTTTTCTTAAACCAGCTGAGTGTTTCCTTGGCTGTGTGCTTGGGATGGTTGTCTTGCTGAAAGATCCAGTCTCTTTTCATCTTTAGCAGCTGGCAGATGGCAGCAGATTCTGGTCCCAAATGTTTCTCTACTTTTCTCCATTCATTCTTCCTTCAATGATATGAAGTCTGCCAGTACTACGTTCTGAAAAACAGCCCCCACCATGATGTTCCCACCTCCAAACTTCACTGTTGCTATGATGTTTTTGGGATCAAGTGCAGTGCCATTTCTCCTCCAAACATGTTGTGTCTTATGAAACCCGAAGACCAGACTCATCTGACCAGACTATGTTTTCCAGAATGTCATGGGTTTGTCCAGATGTTGTGTTGCAAACTTCAAACTAGCATCAACATGCCTTTTCTTCAGAAATGGAGTCTTGTGTGGTGTGCGTGCATGAAGGCCATGGTGATTGAGTGCATTACTTCTTGTTTTCTCTGAAACAACTGTACCTGCTGATTCCAGGTCTTTCTGAAGCTCTCCACGAGTGGTCCTGGGCTGTTGGAGAACCTTTCTGATTATTGCTCTGACTCCTCTGTCTGAAATCTTGCGAGGAGCACCTGGCTGTGGCCGGTGTACGATGATGCTTTGTTCTTTTCACTTCTGGATGATGGCCCCAATGGTGCTCACTGGAACTTTCAGAAGTTTAGAAATGCACCTGGAACCAATGCCTTCAGTGTGTTTTGCAATAATAAGGTTGCGTAGGTCTTTAGACAGCTCTTTGCTGTGACCCATCATGGAATGCTTTTTGTCTGAAACCTTGGTGATGAGAAAACTTTTTAAAGGCATCAATCAGGACTAAACCAGCTGATATTACTTTGCACTGATAGGGGACAGGATTACTTTCTAAATACTGACAGGCTTTCCAGATCTTTTTGTCCTCCATTTGTACATGTGTTCAATACTTATTCCTTGTGTCAATTCAATATATTACACATAACTTCATTTATGGACATAAATGTTCGGATTTCTTTTTATGTCTGCATTACTTGG
The DNA here is from genome assembly GCA_023101725.1 of Atherinomorus stipes. Taxonomy (NCBI): domain Eukaryota; kingdom Metazoa; phylum Chordata; class Actinopteri; order Atheriniformes; family Atherinidae; genus Atherinomorus; species Atherinomorus stipes. Next base: position 845,939 of record JALJCO010012581.1, on the reverse strand, counting down.
GTTTTTTCCGACATCTGGTGAAAATTTCACGTCAATAGCTCTACTAGAAATATATTTTCTGAGAAAATGTTGACCAGTTCAATACTTTTTTTACTCGCTGTATGACTAAATACGGAGAACTGTACATGACATAACTGTATATGGCTGTACAGCCATATATGTTGCTGTTGCTTTCTGCTGCTCGTGGTGGGCAGTGTAGAAAATTAGCTAGACAACCTGAAACAAAGGTTTCTCTTGTTAATGTTTGTCTCTGTGCTTCTTCAGTCATTTTTTTTTTTTATGCCTCTTCCCTCTTTAGTAGAAGAGGGAGATGGTCCACTTTCTGATTCAACACGATTTTTAGTTGGCAATGGTCCAAGTTGCATCAGCTGACTACATCCTGACATTTGGTCAAGAGCCCTTTGCATCATTTTTCACTTCACAGGTCTACAGGGTAGCGTACCAGCTTGTTCAAAAATAAATAATGAAAGCAATCTTAAAGACCCACAATGTAAATTTTCTCAGTGACGCACCCCCTATCGACTATTAAACTGGCATCCATCTTGCATCCTACCTGTAGACTACAGTGAGCTCACTCCAGCCAGTAAAAGGCAGTCTTGTTTCTTCTTCTGTTCCTTCCTCTCTTTCTTTTTCTCTCTTCCTCCGGTAATGTTTCCTTGCGTTTCTTAGCCGAATCAACCATGATGCATGTTCAAAACACCCGCTGTGTTCATGTCTGGTTCACATCCGTTTGCTAGCACATGACGCGGTGCGCAACCAATAGTTGGATCCAACAACATTGTTATGTATGGGATGGAAAAGTTACACACTGCAGTTTCTGAGCACTTACATGTATCTTACTCCAGTATCTTACAGGAAGCTGATTGCATAATTGTTGCTACATTCGTCTGCTTAGAAATAATGTGGATAGGCTTTTGGATCCATTTAATTTGATGTATTTATGTTGAGGCAGGAAAACACTGAAAACCTACAGGACAGTGGCCCTCGATGACTGATTTGGAGACCGCTGCAGAAGAGTGTCTTTAGCTTTTGAGACTGACTCTTAGTTGCTTAAAATTACAAGCTAGCTCTTTGTTTAGCAGCAGCATTAGCATGTTAGCACGAGTGTGTGTGAGAATGAGGCAAAATACTGGACAGCACTTTGAACCATTAGGGTGATAAAAGCTCTTTGACAACACAGTCCATTCGCCATTTTTATTATTTATCCATAAATAAAAGCAATGTTTGCTAATAACCTCCATCTAAACAAATAAGTCCATCAATTCCCCAGCAAGCCAGTGGAGATTAAAGTAAAAGCTACTTTAATGGCAAACGAGTTTTGATTTCAGCACATGGGCTTAGCAGAACGAATAAACACTGTAAACAGATGTGTGGAGCTTTAGACACTTACGAGGGAATTCTCAGACAAGGTCAAAGTAAGCTTTAAAAGGGGTTTAAAGAAAAAGCAAAAAGACATGGTAGATCACAAATTCTTCCTCAAATCCTCCCCCAAGAGATGCAAGAATAATCTGCACACAAGCCAACTGAAGGGCTTCATTATCAACTCTGTATCAAATATTTTTTGAAGTGAAGAGAGACAGCAGTGGCAGACAGCTGCAGGATTTGACACGTTTCAGACTTGTCAGAGAACGTGCTGACAGACTTGACAAGGAGAGCTCATGTAATCCTTTTATATTCGGTTTCCGACCGTAATGTATCATCAGGGAGGAGAGGCAACGGGACAGCTTAATGAGGCTTTCACTGCCACTCAGAGCAGCAATTTTCCCTGGAATATTAACAGGTGTGTGACTGAAAACAGCTCATGTGCCCTGCAACAGGTGTCCCTCTGAGCTAAACAGCTCCCTCCTCTGGCAGGTGCCCTAATTAACAGCAATTCTTTTTTCTGAATCACGTCTGTTTCCTCTTGAGGCAAGTGAGTAATGACATAGCTACAGGTTTCTGGAGAGCTCATTAAAGTACGTGTGCTGTTGCTACGGTGATTTAAAAGCTGATTCAAATTGTTATTTTTCAGATCAAAAACAGCCCTATTCTCTTATAAAGAATTAGCTGCATACTGTTTATCCAGATTTCCCTTTTCTATATATTTTTTTCCATATTTCCACATACAGAAAAAGCACATCATTACAGGAACATTGTAACTGTTTTCTCCTTTGACATTAATTGAATTGCATGTGGTTGAAGGCTGATGACATGCTGCATATCTTCCACCTTGTACATCACCTCCTCCCCCATGGCAGAGGGTGAGTGTGTGACATATCTGAGTCTGGGTGCTAATGAGATCTGCAGCCTCCATCACAGGGACAAATAAGGGAGGGAAGGGGTGGAAGGTGTAATGGAAAGAGAAGAGATAGACTGATAGAAATAAAGGAAAATCTAAAAAAGGATGAGAAATAAAGAAATAATGGCCGTCAAAGAAGAGAGCAAAATTAACTAGGTAGAAAATAGTAGAATTAACTTGTGTTGCTTTTAAATCTGGCAGCTTGTTTGTTTATAAAAGGCAAAGAAAGATTATGAATGAAACACCACAAAGTTGTGGTACAATGGTTGAAATGGTTTGTTTTCTCATTTGTTACAAAAATGAAAGAAAAAACTCTTTTTTTCCAATTTCTATTTTCCCATAAAAAAAATAAAAAAAAATCAAACTATTGTTTGCTTTATGATTTTCTGATGAAAAGAAAAATGTAAATCATGCATGATGAGTACTCAGACTTGTGTGTTTTTTTTCTGCTCGTTGAAGCAGGGTGACCTGGAAGTTTGCTGTGTCCAAAACTACATGAATTTATTTAAAAATCAATATAAATAGAGAATGCAACATTTTCTCTTATTGTTGTACATGTGCTTTAAGAAAATTATAATTTTATGTTTTTTCCATCTGTATTAATAGATACTGAGCGGTTAGCAGTGGTGGGAGGAAAATCCAAAATGAATCCTTTGCTTCTCCATGACGACAGTCCATTTCAGCATAAATCAGTACAATATTGCTGTCTTTGACAGCAGGATTACAGGGGGGAGTATCATGTTTCACCGAGACACAGATGCAGGAACATATCCTGGACTCTTGTGTGTTTATATGCTGCTTTAAAGACACATTACAGAACTTTTGCCATTTTATACCCATTTGGCGTGTAAAGTGAAACTCAACTGCACCATCAGGAGGCGTCCTAGAAAAAGTTGTATATTAAGGTTTCTCAGCCCGGGGACGCGGCTGGGCAGTGATACTGCCAGAAATGCACAAAAGAGATGTCACTGTGCCATCAAACAAGTCTGGAACACAGAGTTTTAAAGTGCACATGACACAACCTTAACTTTAAGTGATTTTGCAATACAACAAAACAAAATAAGTAGTTCTGAGAAGTTAGAAGCCAGTCAGACCTAAATTCACGTAAATAACCAATGTTTAAGAGGCCCAGTTCGCTAGCCATTAGCAATTAGCTTCTCCGTAACACGACATCACAGTTAGAAGCAGAAAGCGGTCGGCTCATTGGCTTACAAGTACTGTATAATCCAAGCGATGGAAAACATGAAAGATGCTCCAGAACAGCTAGATTGGAACTGGTTTGTGTGGTGGGATCATTGTCCAGTTCAGAAGTGTGTGATGATGCTGAGGAATATGGGACAACAGAACCTACATCTCCTGCTCAGCTTTCATAATATTTACAAGCAGAAGGTTGACATTTCTGTGTGTGAATCCTTTCACTTGCATTTTCAATGCAGATGAAGACATAATTGACATATAAATAGATTTCTTTAAAAGAGATCGGGTTTTAAAGCTTATCTGGGTGTTTTTACCTTGAAATGGGTTTATTTTTTAATAACTTTGTCGCCTTTTCCTGCTTATTTTCCTACCTGGCTTGACAAATTCTGCCGCGGCTTGCACAGAAAATAGAACAGAAGCCAAAACGATCGCTCCACGTCGTGCGCTGATTTTGGCGCTGCACGCCGCTGCACACCACGCAGCGCCTGATGTGGCTGACACGTCTGTTAACAAGAGCGCCGAGTTGAAACTGCTGCGTTTTGGCGCGCTTCTGCGTGCAGTGTGTCCCTAGGGTAAGTCAGCTCCAAGACCTTCTCACAAAGCCTCTTCCACTTAGTTCAGCTCCAACATGCAGGAGACCCACACCAAGCAGACTCAGTATTTTAAAGAGCAGACCCAGAACAGCACCAAGCGGACTCACAACTGTTAAGATGAGGATAGAGTTATGTCCTAGAAGTCCCATGAAGACCCAAGGAGAAGCTGTCTCTGTTCACAGCTGGACATCACAGCTTTGTGTAACAAACGCTGGTGGAGGAAGAATATTCCGGCAGACGTGATGGCAGTTCCATGTGTTAAAAGTTTCATCGTGTCCAGTAAACAGCATCTGCAGACAGGAACTTTAGCAGAAATTTGCAGGAGGGCTACCACTGCTAAACTGGTAAAAGCCATCTATTTTTTTTCCTCTTCTAATGCATTTAAGATCTATAGTAAACATAAATAAACTAACACCGTCCGTATGAGCTTTTCAACATTAACTGGCAATACAACAGAAGGCTGAGCCGTTACTGTCCTTCTGTAAAACTGGGAAAGTAACGTGAAATCCATATTGACAGAAGTGTAGATGTTACACTATGCATTGTTACTTACCCCAGCTTGCTAGGGGGAATAGAAGTAGTAAATATCAAACCCACAACAAATTCTCAAAGTATTTATTTACAGGTCTAGCGACTGCAGGCCATAACAAGAGTATTTAAACTGCATGGGCAGGCTGAGATGACAACGTTAGCGCAAAGCCAAAGAAAGGAGGCTCTGCTGTGCTTGTCAACTTGGGCATGTCACGGTGTAGATAAAGTTCTGCACACAGGGCATCAAACAATCAGTGAGTTTTACCACATATTATTTCTCAAGAGTCAACATCAAGAGCATAAAGCCTGGCTCTGAGCTGGAGCTTCTGGTGCCGGTTGGCCAGAGAAGAATGCTGCACAAGCTGCTGGGGATGATGGCCAATTCTTCACACCATCTACACAACACAGAGAAAAAACAATATTGTGTTCAGTCAGAGGCTTCTTCACATGGATGTAAGACAAAAAGATGTAGCAAGTCATTTTTGCCAACAGCCAAAAGTATTCTAATTTCTCCTCAGGGGACAAATGAATTTTTCTTTTTCATTATTCTAATAAAAAATAAAGAAAGCTAAGGATATTTTGATTTCCAGATTTCCAGATTGTAAAACTGAACACATGAGAAGACACATGTGTCTGTGAGTAATTTTCAAAAACAAGCATCCACTCTGCTGTTTTGTCATTATCTCGCTGACGTGTCAAACTTATTGTAGAAATGATAACAGTATTACTCATTACAGATGGGATACAGGAACATGTTAATTAACCTGCTGAAGCCATCATGTTTGTTTTTACGACTGAGACAGATAAACATACAGCATCTGAGCAGAAGACGCAACATCTTCACTAAAATATTTTGTTTGACTAATACGCTGTCAGATCTGAATAATCATCCAAGTCCAAACCCTCCGCACACACACTGCCACCTCCCACCAGGACCGGTCTGGCCCTGGTTCTCTCACTCTTTCTGTCCCACACCCACGGCCCGTATGCTGCCATCAATGTTGCTAAGTATCTCAGTCCACACAAAGCTGACACTCTCTTCTACTCTGACACATTCACACACTCACATGTCCAGCTTGAGAGATGTACAGGATGAGATTCGCTTACTGTCGCATATGCAGACAAATATCAAAATATATAAGAAGATATACTGGGGTTTTTCTCTTGGTAAAGGAGCAGTTTGGAACAGAAAACCCTTTAGTATTGGTGTCCAAGCAACCAGGGAGGACAGAAAAACACACGGCAGCAAATAGAACCGAGACTCTCTCTGATGTGATTTAGCCTTATACTCTTGGCAGTTAGAGCCTTGACATTTCCAGATGATTATTGGCAGAGGGTGTGTGCAACAGCTCTGAGCAAGCCAGTTTTTCCTTATTTCTCTTTTATTTCCTCCTTTTACTGCTGAGAAATTCAGTGTTTTCCAGCCAAATATGAACGGCTGTCAGGCATCATCTGTCTTCCTGGGTGGCAGTCAGCTGCAAATGAAATCTTTGTGTGATATGATTATATATGTGAGATTTAATATCACACTGTGGAGTTGAAAACTTAAGGCTCAAAGCTCAGTGGAGTTGGGAGAGCAGACATAAAGAGTAATGGCAAAGATGCTGTTAAAATTTCATTTAGAATTACACGCTGTTAGATGGATGTTTATATGATAAAAATCTAACAGAAAATGAAAACCTAATTTTGCATCTCTGTTTTGTTTCAAGACTTTATGATACATTTGAGCTCAATGGAAAAATGTGTTTGTCCAATATTGTTTTGGCTTATTTGATGTTCACTTAGTTTTATTTTCTGCAATTCTTTTTCTACTGAAAACCTCGAAAGGCCCACAGTACACCTCCATTCAAAGAGAGGCATAGACACTGATCTACTTAAAGCAATTTCTCATATAGACGGTGTTATAATAATATCTGTGGAAAATAGGGTGGTAAACTGGCAACCTAGCTTGCCATTTAAGACCATTATAGTAAGCGGTGGCATGTCCAGGGGTCTCATTTATAAAGCTTGCTTACGCACAAAACGGGGCCTGAAAATGGCGTAAGTAATTTTCCACGCAAAGTTTCAGATTTATAAAAACAAACCTGACGGGAAAATGTGCGCACCTGTACGCAAACTCTGAACCTTGCGCACGAACATTTTGGAGACGGGAAACTGGCGGCACCGCTGGTAAGATGATGAGCTGAAACCACGATCATGCATTTAACCATCATATCAGACCGGAGACCATCGTAAACCCCCGTCTGTTCCTGGATTGAGCTGTACGATCCATCAGCCTCATTTCAGAGAGCTACAGTAGGCTGCAGCTTCAATTATATAGGATGACAGTTATTGGTAGGTTACCTGTAACAAGGTGTGGAGGCTGATTGTAATTACTGAGGAAACGGTGACACTCGTTCATAATGCTTCACAACGGACGCGCTGCCCTGCTGGAAGATCATGGAAAGAAGAGGATAAAGATGGAGAGAGTTTTTAGAAACCACCAATATTCCCTTGGCCATGATTACTGACTGATGCCGATAGATTCCCCTGAGCAACCTTCCCGAACTGGGGATTCTTAGATCATTTCAGAGGGTCGCCAGACGATTGTAATCGCTGTAAACTAAATACATTTAGAATTTTTAGGGTTGTCAAAATAAATCTGTTAATGCAGGGAGATTAATCTGTAGGAATATAAACGCATTCATTTTCTAATAAATAACTTAGAGCCTAACTCATAATAAAAATGGCAATTTAGCAATATCTTGCAAAAGCCCCTTCTCATATCTTGGTCAGCTGTTGTTTTTTTATTATCATGTTTTCTTACAGTTGTGTACATATGTATGATTATTGTTGCACTTGTACTTTTTATATTATTGTTATGTTAGATAGATGTTATATTGTAAAAAAAAAAAAAAAAAAACAGTATTACAAACATTGAATTTCCCTTCTGGGATTAATAAAGTATTTTTTATTTCATTTCATTAATAATCCACCAAACCCCCCCATTATCCCCCTAATTCATGAAGATTCTGACAGTTTTCCAGCCTCACATGTAGATGCTGCAGGATGATCTGAAATGTCGCACAATAAAGAGCTCAGCTGCTGCGGGGGTCAGGAACAACAACGTCTGGTATCTGGGGGTCGTAGCTCAGAAAGTTTGGGAACTCCTGAATCTGTGTGTTAAACTGGACTCGACCGACCCGCCAAATCCGTTTAATCCCAGTGCGCAGTTTTTGACCACAACGCGCTCCGGTGTGCAGCAGCCGTTGTGTTCATTCACCGCTGCAGCAACGTGCTGTCACTTCTGTTTATCTGCGATTCCACTGTGAAGTCCAAATATAACGTTCTTTCACCGTTTCACCACCAACAAGCTCCTCCACTTCATTCTCCATGAAACTGCGTTTTCTCGTCTTCTCAGTCGCCACAATCAAGTTTAAATGCCTCAGATCAGCTGGCTTATTTATATGCAAAAATATCCATGAGGTGCTTTGCATTGACCCTTCATGGTAGAAAGTGGGCGTGTAGGGGGCGGGATATGAGTCAAATACACCTGCGCAAACTTCCAAGGAGAGTGTGATTTATAAAGGGGAAATTGCTTGGATATTTGCGAACGCCCGGTTTTATAAATCTGAATATTTTTCGGCGTAAGCAAACTTTGGGTTTTTGGCGCACGTACACTTTTAGTATAGATCCTGCGCACAGTTTTATAAATGAGACCCCAGGTCAGTTTGTAAAATACAGGGTAAATTCACAATGGTGATTCAAATAACAAACTAACGATAAATACAAATTTACAAAATTTTAATTTAGAGAAATAAAGTATTGCATTTGAATTGTGGTTGGAAATAATAATAAAAAAAAAAACAAACAAACAAACAAATGAAGCTATCCCGGACAAATTAGAGCGTATTGCAGTGGGCCAAAATACCTGTCAACAGGTGCAGATGTCTGATTGGACGTTACAGAAAACACCTGATTGCAGTGATTGCCACAACGTGTCCCAACATGGTTGTGTACTTGTTTTATTTTTTGTGTGTGTGTGTGTTTGTTTTTATTTTTCTTTCGAACCTCAATTCAAAATCAGTGTCGTGACTTTATAAAATTTTTATTTATTATTACTTTTGTCAATTTCAACTTATTTTACTAGCAGCTGATATTTTTTTCCTTTTTTAATTAGAGGGTATGAATAATATGAGGACAAGTGTGTGTGTGTGTATATATATATATATATATATATATATATATATATATATATATATATATATATATATATATATATATATATATATATATATATATATATATATACATATATAATATATGGAATCTGCTGGCCGAAGCGTGACTCTGTTTTTAGGGGTGACAGAAGGTTACCCACCAAACCCTCAAACTCCACCACCCTAGTCCAGTATCTGCACCATTTCACACACTGGTCAGCCGTATATAGTATAACACTGGCTCTACTGAACAAATATATCTGTACATTTGTTGTCACCCTCTCTCATTAATAGATAAAATCCAGTTTGTTTTTTTTTATGACATTCAATTCAAATCAATTTGATTTATTTAGCCATTAATCAAATGCATAAAAACAAACCTAAAGTCCATAAAAGAGAGAAAAAACATGGAAGGACACAACAATTGAAAAAACAAAAATAAAAGAATCAAAAAAATAAAGATGACAAAAAAAAGAATGATAAAAAAAATCAAGTTGCTTGTAACATTATTTACAGTGATAAAGTGAGGAGCAAGTGTTTATCTTGATTCCCACGTTAATACAGGGAGTGCAGAATTATTAGGCAAATCAGTACTTTGACCACATCATCCTCTTTATGCATGTTGTCTTACTCCAAGCTGTATAGGCCGAAAGGCCTATTACCAATTAAGCATATCAGGTGATTTGCATCTCTGTAATGAGAAGGGGTGTGGTCTAATGACATCAACACCCTATATCAGGTGTATTAGGCAAACAGAAATATTAGGCAACTTCCTTTCCTTTGGCAAAATGGCTCAGAAGAGGGACTTGACAGGCTCCGAAAAGTCAAAAATAGTGAGATATCTTGCAGAGGGATGCAGCACTCTTAAAACTGCCAAGATTCATTAGCGTGATCATCGAACAATCAAGCGTTTCATTCAAAAAATCCAACAGGGTCGCAAGAAATGTGTGGAAAAACCAAGGCGCAAAATAACTGCCCATGAACTGAGAAAAAAAAGCGTGCAGCTGCCAAGAAGCCACTTGCCAGCAGTTTTGCCATATTTCAGAGCTGCAACATCACTGGAGTGCCCAAAAGCACAAGGTGTGCAATACTCAGAGACATGGCCAAGGTAAGAAAGGCTGAAAAACGACCACCACTGAACAAGACACACAAGCTGAAACGTCAAGACTGGGCCAAGAAATATCTCAAGACTGATTTTCTAAGGTTTTATGGACTGATGAAATGAGAGTGAGTCTTGATGGGGCAGATGGATGGGCCCGTGGCTGGATCGGTAAAGGCCAGAGAGCTCCAGTCCGACTCAGACGCCAGCAAGGTGGAGGTGGGGTACTGGTATGGGCTGGTATCATCAAAGATGAGCTTGTGGGGCCTTTTCAGGTTGAGGATGGAGTCAAGCTCAACTCCCAGTCCTACTGCCAGTTTCTGGAACACACCTTCTTCAAGCAGTGTTACAGGAAGAAGTCTGCATCCTTCAAGATAAACATGATTTTCATGCAGGACAATGCTCCATCACACGCATCCAAGTACTCCACAGCGTGGCTGCAACAAAGGGTCTAAAAGAAGAAAAACTAATGACAAGGCCTCCTTGTTCACCTGATCTGAACCCCATAGAGAACCTGTGGTCCCTCATCAAATGTGAGATTTACAAGGAGGGAAAACAGTACACCTCTCTAAACAGTGTCTGGGAGGCTGTGGTTGCTGCTGCACGCAATGTTGATGGTGAACTGATCAAAACACTGACAGGATCCATGGATGGCAGCTTTTGAGTGTCCTTGCAAAGAAAGGTGGCTATATTGGTCACTGATTTGTTTTTGTTTTGTTTTTGAATGTCAGAAATGTATATTTGTGAATGTTGAGCTGTTATATTGGTTTCCCTGGTGAAAATAAATAATTGAAATGGGTATATATTTGTTTATTGTTAAGTTGCCTAATAATTATGTTTGCCTAATACACCTGATATAGGGTGTTGATGTCATTAGACCACACCCGTTCTCATTACAGAGATGCACATCACCTGATATGCTTAATTGGTAGTAGGCTTTTGGCCTATATAGCTTGGAGTAAGACAACATGCATACAGAAGATGATGTGGTCAAAATACACTTTTGCCCAATAATTCTGCACTCCCTGTAAAGCTACCGATTGAAATCAGGGTGGCCACAGGGGTGGTCATTTCAGTATTTTTGTCAGTAAAAATAACAGAAATACTTTAAATGCTGATGTAGTCCATCATTAAGTCATTTATTCATTTTCTACACCGCTTAGACAATTCAGGGTCATGGTGTCACATTAAAGGCTGTATAAATAACGCTCTTATTGTTGTTTGCTAAAGCATATTTTTTCAAAATTGAAAATGAATTTTAAAATGACCAGAAGATGTTTTTATTCTACTGAATTTCATGCAGTTTAAGGCATGATTTTTCCCAATTATTTAATTTATTCACCTTATTTTAATCCTTATTTTTCCCTACATTGAAGCACTTCTCAGTGTGTTTTACAAATTTCTATTACTTGTTTCTGTTGCACGCTTGCTTTTCTGGCAAAAAGAAAAAAGCATTTTAAAAACAGCAGTCATTATTCTTATTCGCTTATTACTTATTTTGTATGTCAGTCAATAAAGTGACTGTAAATAAATGCAGAAAAGGAAAATAAAAACAATAAAGGATACTTAACTGTTCAGTTGTATGTTTGAGGTTACCTATGCCTGGAGCAGATGTTATTTTTTCACTGTTGTGTGTATGTTCATCTCAGTGCTTTGAGATCATTTAGCCTCCATCAAGAAATGTCAAAATGATGAGAGTGACAGTTGGCTGATGACTGGAGGATGATAGGTTGCTAAGTAACCGAGATCCTGACAGACTGAGGGATCAAGCTGCAGACCGAACAGTTGGTGCGTGTAGGATGGGAATGCAGGCTATAGTAAGTGTGCATGTAGTGTGTAAATATATGTGTTAGCTGTGTAAATCTGCGAACCAGGGAAAATTGTAGCCAGGATCACTGGATTTAAACTCTTTTCAGGCTGAATGCCTGCAATCAAGACCCTGGAGCAGATGGCCATTTAATGTTTGACCTTTAAGAATCAACATGCTTGAGGCTCCAGGAGCACACAATATGGCTGTCATGACCACAACAAATCAACAACAGAGACATGAATTTTTCTTCCTTGTTCGGGACATTATTTTTTATGTTACGTGATATGAAAACATCAGCATAATTATGAAAATACAATGTTAAGGAATTTTATACACTGTCACTTTAAAAAGTTATCAAACAAATAAACAAACAAACAAAAAATAAAGTTATCAAAACTCCCCCCAAAATAATGTTCTAATTTCCTTCTTCCTTTAAACCTTGTTTCAAATAAATGATTTTCAATGTCTGCATTTATCAAATAAATCTTAAATCTGATGCTAGCAACAATTAAATTTTTTTTTAAAAAACACACGAAAAAAAAAAAACTGGGACATCTAAACTTAATCACTCTGTTTTACATCAGGGAATCAATTGGTGAGGGCGTCAAGAATAGGTATAAAAGGATGATTCACCAGACTGTCTAAACCAGGGATGCACGATATTAGAATTTTGGCAGATATCCGATATACCGATATTTTAAAACTAATGTGGTTGATAACTGATATCAATACCGATGAACTGAGACACAGCTTTTGCTCTCACTTTTTCCCTTATAAACTGCCTGCCAAGACAACCTTATAAAACAGTCGTAAGCTTCATGGTGGATAAATACACCAAGCATTTTATCCCTGAACATTTTTCTCACTTTAGTTTTCTAACGTAGGTATCACATGCTCCTCACTGTACTGCTATCAATGGCTCGTAATCAATAGTTCTGCAGGTTTCAATAATATTTAATAAGTTTGCTCATTAGATGTCAGTCCGACTTAAACTTCTTGATTTGATGAGTCAACCTCTCAAACTGTGTACTGATAACACAAATTTAAGGGGACTGTCTTCTTTTGTTAATAAAGTGCCATACGCAGCAGCAACGTCATTAGAGACAAAAGTCGAAATCCATTATTTTACTGTGTCGTTCCTCACTGCAGTGGTAGTTAATGTGAAATCGCAATTAACAGACCGCACTGCTGAGCCACGCCATCTGTAACATCAGGGCCCATTTAGATATTTCAAAAAAGCTGAAGTATTTCTGGAGGGCAGCAAACAAAGCCACGAATGACTCAAGTCACCCACAGGAAGTCTGGAGCTTGACTCATTATTTTAAAATCTACAAACTTCACCTACAAGAATAAAGCTCTCAGCTCATGCAGATAGAAGGCTTACGGAGATCCAACCAACGCCTCAGGCCTTGTACACATATGTGGTTATTCTGAGAACTGTTTGCACCTATCATGCACATGCAAATGCAGTTTTAGGCACTGAAACTGAACTTTTTTAGGAACATGTTTTAGGGTGAGGATTGTCACTGAGTCACACTAATGTTTATGCATGACCTGGAAAAGGAGATTTCAACTTGCAATGTCAGATTTTGCCTCATTATCTCATTGGTATAGCAGAAGCTGCACTGACTTCCTCTTTTTATTCACATAGCAGCTAATTTAGCCAAAATATCTTGCTAACAGACCTTATTAATGTTTTGGAACATAAATGTACAATAATTATTGACTATAATGAGGAATGTAGGCAGCAGAGCTCATTGTGGAGTTCAGAGCAACATGTTAACACTGGGTATTGGATCTATTTTTTTTTTATTAGGAACAGATCAAAATGATAAAAACAACTGTTCATGTGTAGTTAGCTTAAATTGTGCAGAAAGTACCTTAAGGGAAGTTCAGGATTTTGACACAGGAACTCATTTTCAAGTGAGCCAGGATACTACTTATCACTGGAGACCGTTTCAACATATTTCATTCCATTATTCTAGTTCCAGGAGGGGTTGCCGATGCTAATGCTAGTGTAAGTCAATAGGAATCTACTAGCCTGCCATTAAAAAACAACCTTGACCACTCCACAGAACATCCGACGCAAATCATTTACAACTTAAAGCTAGGGTTGGCAATGCTGGAAAAACCCCGCCTCCTTTTTTGGGGATCCCCTTTTCACAGTGGTCTGCCTTTTTCCTTTTAATGAATACATGATGTATTGATACTGTCAGGATGGAAGGACCATTTCACCCAGCATAACAAAAAGTCTTTCTAAGCAGGATTACCAACTCTGTTTAGACTTCTGTGTAAACGCCGTGTTAATAGAATAATTACAAATAAAACTAACCTTGCATTTCATTGCATTTTGATTGTTGCTACTGAAACACTTACAAAGTTTTACTTCCTGTATCTGGCAGCTGATTGATATCATCTGCTGCTACGTGCATGAAGGAATTTGATTACACAAATATGCAGTCATAACTATGGCCACGTCTGAAAGGTATGAAGATATGTTGGATTTTGAAGATGATTTCAAAATCCAAGTGGATTAGATTAGTTTTAATCACAGGCTAGGAGACTCCTATTGACTCACTAGCGTCGGCAACCTCCTGGAACTAGAATAATGAAATGAAATATGTTGAAGCTGTCCTTAGTGATAAGTAGTACCCTGGCTCACTTGTACTGTAAAGAGGCCTTATGTCAAAAATCCTGAACTTCCCCTTTAAAGGGACACTGTGTAATCGGGAGCAGCTCCCTCGGACTTTTCATGCTGCATTCGCGTGAAACCAGGCAGACCGACGACAGCCGATGCATGTAAAGATCACCCCGCTATGTGAAGATGTGGTCCGTCAGTTACAGTGACATCAGTCCACCTCTGTTCGTTGTCATGGCGATGTCGTATGTTTTCCCTGACCCATGTTTACCCTTTCGCTCGGCTTCATTGATTAAAATGACATCTGGTTTGTTACCAACGGCCGTCTGCCCGACTGCATGGAACGCAGCATCAGTGAGACGCTGCTTTCTCCCCACTGCAGCGCGGTTACTTTTCAGAGCATTACCTCAACTGAGCTGAAAACTCTGGTGTGTCCGGTGAGTTTCTGTGTTTTCCTACTGTCACGCTTCTCCCGAACGCAAAAACATGGCGATACGACATGGCAGCCTTCACCGAGCCGACCCGCCAATGTAAATGAATGATACGGATGGCAAATTTAGAACTTGAGGAGCACTTCAGGTTGTTGATGGCAGTGAACTGATTAATGAAAAAACACTTTTGAACCAAATAATCAGTTTTGTAATAAAACACAGGAGAACTTACACAGTATCCCTTTAAAGGATATTGAGTAAGTTTTCCTGTTATCTATTCACAAAAATGTATTATTTTGTTCAAAAGTGTTTTTCCATTAATCATTAATCACTCCCATCAACAAACTGAAGTGCTCCTGTAAGCTCTGAATTTGCCGTTCGTATTATTCATATATACATCGAGGGGTCGGCTCGGTGGTGGCTACCATGTCGTGTCGCCATGTTTTTACGTTCAGTAGAAGCATGACAATAGGAAACCACAGAAACTCACCGGAGACACCGGACTTGTCAGCTCAGTTCAAGGCAATGTTTTTGAAAAGTCACCGCGGTGCAGTGAGGAGGAACCGAGTGTTACATTGATGCTGGGTTCACGTGCAGTCAGGCAGACGGCCGTCGGTAACAAACCAGATGTAATTTTAATCACAGAAGCCGAGAGAAAGACGGTAAAACATGGGTCAGGGAAAACAATAGGACATCGCCATGACAATATATCAGATGTGGACTGAAGTCACTGTAACTGACAGACCACGTCTTCACATAGAGGCTGTTCATGCCTTTACATGCAGCGCCTGTCGTCCGTCTGCCTGGTTTCACGCGAACGCAGCATGAAAAGTACTAGCGAGTTGCATGCGATATACAATTGTTACACAATGTCCCTGTAAGAACAGGGGTCCATCTACTGTATGGAAAGCTGTAACCTGACACTGAAATTGCATGAAAAAGACAATTGATAAAAAATACCACGATACCACACAAGGTGAAAATGACCTATTGCTGACAACTTGGTTGTTTTTTTTTGTTTGAACTTTTCTTCAACCAGCACAAATGCAGTTATCAGTGTGTCAAATACTATGATCATTTAGAAAATTTGTTGTGATAAGTTGAAGGACACGTTTGGTTGACCTGTGGGTTTTTCATTCTCTTGAGTTGAGTCCGTGGTAGACCTCTGGTTCTTGTCTTGTTTTACTTGATTTGATTTGATTCTTTATTTGAACATAAGACATTTAAAGGTGCCATGACATCAAATTTCACTTTTCTGGGGTTTTGGGGGTATAATATGATCTGTTGTGCACTGATGAGGCCATGTGAATGTCCAGAGTGAGAATCAAAGTTCCTGTTTATGGTCTGTCAGCTTTGTCTCTCTGCTCAGAAACAGTTGAATCAGACAGCAGGCTATCATTCTACGTAATTCTATCATTCTACGTAATTTAATTGCTCCAATAAGAGCACACTATCAAGTAAACACAGCGCCCCCCCCCCCTCTCTCTCTCTCTCCTAACGGCCTATGCACCGTCCGCTCCCCCCTCCCCTCCCTGTCTGATTCAGCTTCGTGTAAGGAGCTAGTAGTAACTTCTGTGCAGTCAGGTCTGGATTTTCAAACAAATGGATTTAAAAGAAAACTTCTGCAGCAACACTGAGGGAGGGGGCCACAACCTTGTCATTACCTGTAAGTTTATTTATTTTCTAAATGCTGTCTTGTCTGATAAACGTAGCTCACTGTCTGGATTGTTGCTAGCAGTTAGCCTTTAGCAAACTCCGATCGCAGCTTGACCTAGATTCTCCAAATAAGGTCATAGCGAAATAAGGTGTAGCCAATCAAAATGAAGTCAACATGGTCTCCGGGTAAAGCTCCATTTCATCACCGGACCCAACTGTATTACTGAGGAAGTGAGGTCTGGCGTTTCAAAACAATACTCCGCTGTAAAAAATGCCGTTTTTTTCTTTGGAGTATTTACATATGCAGTAATGCCAACAACATAAACTAGTTTTTAACTGCTATGTCATCACTCCTTTAAAAAAAAAAACTAATAAACCAAAAAAAAAAAAATTCTTAAAAAAAAAATATTATAATAAAAAAATTTTTTTTTTCAAAAGGAGTATAATTAATCCGTTCTTTTTTATTTTTTTTTTTTTTTATTATTTTATTCATTCAATTTCTCTCCCCATGGTTTCTAATTTTTCCTTCCCTATCTCCCCAACCTTTCCTCTTTTCCCCTTTTCTTAAAAAATCAAAATATCCAAAAAATACTTTTCGATTGAGAGAAACTAAAATAATATATATGTTTTTTCCATAAAGTGATGCAAGGTCTCAGATGCAAAGCTTTTTTGTGTTTTCAGAATACTGCATGTATCAAATATGATGCATACGGATTCTTTATAGGGCTATAAGGTGCTTTTAATGTAGCTTTTTTTTTTTTAGTTTCTCTTCCTCGTTTGTAGTGTTTCTGACTACATTACATAAATCTGTTAATTTGTTGTCTGTGCTCTGAAAGGTCAGCAGAAAATGAGGTCAAAGTTGAAATAATTTTAACTTTGAGCGCAGCAACAAATCAGCGATACTCAGTGGGTGCCACCACTCCCTCCATGGAAAAACAATGGGATGACCAGTGCACAGCGTTTTTATTCATGTAAAAAAAAAAAAAAGTGTTTAGGAAAACATAATGGGATACTCTTAAACTGACACTATAACAATTTACACATCACAATATAATTTTTTTCTGGATTACTGAGAGACAGTGTCCATGATCCCAGAAAAACAGGCAGAAATGTGTTGCCAATATGAACTAAACCTCCCACTGAAACACACTGGATGGATAGCACTGTCAAGAAGTCAACCATGCCCATTTTTACTCATACAGATTTTTGTTCTGCAAGTATACCACATTTTGCCAAAAGACCAGGTTGACAAAAATCCAGTGATCCTTTTAACTTTTAACCTTAATGTAATGTACAAGTTCACTCCTGCTACCTGATAGTTAGGCTATTAACAAGAGCCGCAACTATTTTAAAGGGCACAATAATCACTATAATTTTGTAATCTGCTTGAGGATAGAAACAGTGCTCTTAGTGCTATTATTCAATAACACATAAAAGCCAGCGGAAACTGTGTTCAACTAGATATTGCAGGGCTGAGTGTAATCAACCACCTGCTTTGTGCCATTTATCATTTAGCACTCGGAGCTGCCTGCCCCTATGTTTATAATGGAGTCTGATTCCTCGAGCTGCTGTTCTGCATTTAGTGTTGTTAGTTATTAGAGCTTGGAACTTCATTTTGGCTGCTGTGTCATTGTCATCATGTGAAACAGTGAGAAGATAGAGAGGAAAAAGAGGATGGGAATCAGGATGACACAGATCGAGAAGAAAATATGGATAGGCAAACTTTCACTGCATGAAGGAGGAAATGTTTAAAGGGAGAATTTTGATAGTGCAGATAGGCTGTGAGTAATGACTGCAGGCAGGGGAGATGGCAGAATGATAAATGGCCAAAAAAATTCCAGTTGGAAGAAAAAAACAGCCGTACAAAGAGTACCAAACTGATAATGTTGCAACTTTTAACAATTCACCACTCATTTCTGTGGGCATTTCAACCATATCACACGTCAACGGTTCCTTTGGAGGGCTTGAAAAATTTTTCTTTATAGGTGAAGCTTTGGTGAGCAGAGATACAAAAAATGGATTACATTTGTTCTCATAATTACTAGGGGTGTAAACCACTGGTTTGATCACAGTAAGACATTATATTGATAAAATGGATAACGATTCAACATTACAGTTACTGTAATGTAAGCACTTACTTACTTGAAAGTGAATGCAGTAAAATGTTCCATAAAAACACCTCAATCACAATAAACAGACCAAACTTGAATGGAATTTCATTCAGTTTCACAAGAGTGGAATATTCTGTTTCCAAAACCAATTAAAAGTAAAGTTTTGACTTTAGATGTCAGTAATTCTTACATTCTAGAGAATTTTGAGGCAGTTCATATCTTTGTAATCATCCCATTCATTAGCTCAACCCAAGGACTATTTGCCATATTCTTTGAGGTCATTTGGCCAAATAGCAGCTGGTCTAACTAGTCAGCTGCAACCCTCATTGTAGTGTGAAGGTATAAAATTTTAGTCATGGCCTTGTGTCTTGGGCGACAACCTCAGGGAAGACACCCACTCTGGTGTTGTGACTGTTTCCAGTGTATGGGAGGTCCATACTACAGTATAGTATGGAGTTAAAATCCGCACGTCTCTGTATTCTCTCTTTTTAATCTTAAATGCTTTTAATTCTGAATCATGCTTCTAATTGTTTTTTTTGTTTTGTTTTTTTTTTTATCTCCCTTTTGCTTATAATGTTTTATGTAAAGCACTTTGAATTGTTCTGTACATGAAATGTGCTATACAAATAAACTTGCCTTGCCTTGCCTATATTGCATCATGGGTTCTTCCTGATCACCTGAACAAATTTTCTCCAAATCTGACAGTTTTGGAGAAACTACTTCCAAACTTTGACAAAGTGCTCACACCTTTAATAAGTTGCACCTGGAGTCTGTTTTACCTTGTGATCTGAACATGCAGTTGCTTTTACATTCATGTAAAAATCTACAATCTTCTTTTCAGATTTACTTCTTCATGTCCCAGTTATACTGGGTTTGATCAGTCAAATACATGCAGTTGTGGCAAGGTACGCATCAGAGGGCCTGGGCGGGCTTTGAACCCCAGACTCCCGGGTGATGGCCATGAGCGCTGACCATTCAGCCAAAGGGACATCCCTGTGGCCAAGTAGCCAGGGAACATGATCAGTCGGAGGCATAGTGACAGGACCGTCAACTGCCACACAGTCAAGAAAGCTATTTATAACTGGTGCAGAGGCTCGACCAGCTGCAGTCAGTCCCGATCAACAAGAGGAAGTTAAGTGGCCTTGGTGTGTTCAAAACAAAACCACAAAGACTAAACATCTGAACCAAAATGGCACACCAAGAAAACAGAGAACCCCCCTGTCATTGCCAGTGTTAAACTTTGTCTTTTGGTTTCTTACTGTAGTTTTAGATGTCATTTATGTGTGACTCCTGTCATTATGTGACTTCCTGTTCCGCTTTTCCTGTTTTATTCGAGTAGTATTAGGGTGCGTTCACACTCTGGTAGTTTGGTCTGCTTCAAACTGACCGTGGTTCGATTCCACGGATAGTCCGCTTCGTTTGCAGCAGTCTGAACACCAACCCTCTGGTGCGCACCAAAGAAGCGGACTCTGGTCTGCCTGAAAGCCAGGGGTCTCGGTTCACTTCCAAACAGACTATCAGACTATCCAGCGCACCCAATGGAAGTGACCTTTGTCGACCGCAATAAAGCGTCAAGAAGAAGAAGTAGGAGGAAGTGGGGTACATTATCATTTGGGTTGGAGGAAAAACAAAGCAAACAGCACGTCTTTGAATAAGCCGAGGTCAAAATAACAATGATAAACAGCTGGAAAATGCGTAGACAGATGGAGTGGGCATAAGAAGCAGAAAGATTTCCACTTTAATTACGGAGTCCATTTTTCTTCCTCTTCCTGCTTTTTCACCATTGATCAGTGGTTGTATTGGGGAGCGTCACCCCTTACAGGCAGTAGTTTAACCTGGTCAGTGGTTTGGCGGGTGGGTGGTTTAGTATAATAGAAAAAAATTATTAATAAATCAAGACAACTTTACTATGGTGGTTTAACCAGATGATTTGGTCCACTTAGGTTACTGCAGTTTGAACGCAAACCAAAGCAAAGGAAGATCGGAAATTTGTCAGAAATCCCCACCCAATCGGACTGAGGTCCTGGACTATCCTGGTGTGAATGCACCCTTACTGCTGCCCTTGCTACACCTGGTTTTAGTTTCTAATGGTCACACCTGTTCTGAATTCGGTCATCAGCTCTCTTAGCCACTATCCTGCAACTTTTAGATGCATCCCTTCTCCAACACACCTGAATTCCCCCATGTGCATCTCTTTCAGCTTTGCTGAGACCTGGTAACGAGCCATTTATTTGATTCAGGTGTGTTGGAGAAGGTATGCATCAATAAGTTCAAGATTAGTAGCTCTTGAGGACTGGACTTCGGCACCCTTGGTTTAAATACTCTCCGGTTTCTTTGTTTATTGTAAGATCTTTGTGTCTCCTGGTCCAGTTTGCCGTTATGTTCTTGTCACTTTGTCTGTGGACAGTTATCGGTTGAGACTGTTACTCCTTCAGTTTTTAAAACAATTCGGAGTTTCCACATCTGCCTACCTTGTAGTCCTGCATTCAAGTCCTTTCTCCTCATCTCTTATCAGTCATGGCTCATCACACCATAAAATATATTTAACATTTCAAGGGGCACAAAAAAACAAAACTGAAACTAAACATTTCAAAAAGTATAACCAAGCCAGATGTAACTGGCTGAGGCCAAGCGGAGGAAATAATTTCCATATCATTAATGTTCATGATGAAAGATTGTAAACTTCTGCCGAGATCTGTAGGTGTTAATGGGAAGAATGTCAGGCTACACACCTTGATGTAGCTATAAAGTACATGATACCTTTTCTCTGTTATTTCTACCAAATCCTAGTCTATACAGATCTAACTGAGTGAGAATAAAAACACCAAATAAAAAAAAAATAAAGGAAGTAAAATCATTAACGAGAGGTTTGCCTTTTTTAAAAAAAAAAAAAAAAAAAAGCTCTGTGACTCTGCGTTTTCATTGTTTCTTTTTTCACAGACTCATCTTTTTCAATGGGAACATTCACACAGTGACACAACAGTCCTTCTCTGTTGATTTCTCTGTCATTCCCTCGCCCTTCCCTTTATCTTCCTTTTGTGGTTTATTCTCTCCTTTTGCCTTTCTCTTCCCTTCCTCCCTCCTTCCTTCCTTTCTCAGCAGCTGAATCCTCAGAGTTGTTTTTGTTTGGGGGACTTCCTCTCTGTAGGTCTTTCTTCTCCCTCCAATAAACGAGCTGGTCTTGTGATGGGAAACAAGAACTTCCCTATTTTAGTCTGCTCTGGGGAAAACACAAGTGCAGTCAGGCACTGACACACATCTCTCTCTGCACGCTCAAACAGCACATAGACACAACAAGAATATATGGCAAGGTTTGAAAAAAGTTTTAATGTCAGTAGGGGTAACTAGACAATTTTTGATGGGGGGCGAGGAACCAGTAAAGGGTGGTAAATGTAAATAAGCCCTTTAAAAAAAAAAGGTCATGATTTTAGGAAATGATTTAGTGATTGATACCAACAAACTGGTCATACAATGTAAAAACATAGAACAAAATTAGTAAAAGCAAACAACACAATATTTTTTTTCTTTTTTAGGAGCAATTCCTTACTCATAATAATCCCGTGTTGTTTGGTTTTATTCACTGCTGCAGGAACACTTCTACTTCACTGATAATAAGATAAACTTATTTTGAACCTAATCAAAAGTTTCATCTGTGTTTCTTCAGTGTTCTTGGCTGTTTAATTTTGTTGAGTCATCACATCTGGTGGTTTTATGGTTTTCAAATCGTCATCATAAAATGTAAACAGTTTGGGCAGAAAAATATTGCTAACATACTGTATGGTAGGTTTGGGGTAGATTTTAGGGGTACCCTGTGACCTGTGACCACAACAACATTGCTTAAATGTTTCAAAATATACAAACCCCAAATCCAATGAAGCTGGGACGTTATATAAAATGTAAATAAAAACAGAATACAACCTATATTCAACCTATATTCAAGATATTTAATGTTCAAACTGATAAACTTTGTTTTTGTATAAATGTTTGCTCATTTTGAAATGAGTGCCTGCAAGACGTACCAAAAAAGCTGGGACAGGGGCAACGAATGAACAGGAAAGTTGATGAATGCTCAAAGAACACCTGTTTGGAACATTCCACAGGTGAACAGGTTACCTGGAAACAGGTGAGTGTCATGATTACTGTAGGTATAAAATGAGCATCCCCAAAGAGCTTAGCTGTTCACAGGCAAAGATGGACTACAGTAACCACTTTGCGAATACGCGTACGCGTCCCTGACAGTTTGTGATGCAGGAAGAAAACGGTCACAGTGAATTCAAAGGGATAGTTATGGATTCTTCTGCCATCAGCAAACGATCCAGATCAACTGACAGACAATAAAAGGTGTCACTACGAAAAAAAAGACTATCAGCATAAACAACATTATAGCTTCAGTTTGTGCACGCTCCCGTGCCAGCTTGGCTGGTGGCTGCAGTTGCTCCCAGCACCAGTCGCGCCACTCGGGAGTCTCATTTCTTAATCCTGCCTCTAGTCCCTTTAAAGTCAACAATGTAACTTTTTTACTTTGAAAACATGCGTTTTTGACTCATTTTGATGAAGCACCAACATTCATAATGCACATTTCTTGAGCTGTCACTACCCAGCGGCGTCCCAAGGCTGAGAAACCGCACTTGTCAATGCGTAACATGGCGGATTTGGCAAAGAAGCGCAAGGTGACATCATCAAAGGAAGAGAGGAATAGAGAGAGAGGAAGGGATAGAACAAGAGATAAGACAAGACTGTCTTCCTGTTTAGAGTGAGCTCACAGTACAGGTAGCATACAAGCTGGATGCCAGTTTAGCCATCGATAGGGGGCACGTTACTGAGAAAACTGCAAAAAGTTCTGTAGTGCATCTTTAAGTTATGTTAATACCTTTTTTTTTTTTACTTTAATCCTTCACTTATGTTGATACATTTTTCTTTTAACTTGCAGCCTCTACCTGTTTAAGATTTTAAGGGTTATCTGTCTCATACCAGCCGTTCCAATCACCATGGTAGAAATTACACTTCATCTCTGAGAGGAACAGTTCAGAGATTACAGGATATGTTTCACTGAAAATTGGTAATATAGAAAGGTTTGAGACAGATTTTGTGACTTTGTTGTTCCTCTGTTACAAAAAACAAAGTTGGGAAGCTATTTTCAGCCGTGTTGAGAAAATCTCCATAAATCGCAGCATGATAATCAACATATGGCCTCCCAGGCAACCAAAGATCATCAGCTGCCTCATCCCCCCCCACTGAGAGCTATTTGGATATCTGACACGTAATATTAGAAACACAGGCTGTTTTTCTTTGACTAACTTTATTCTCAGTCTTGTCTGTTCTATACTGTATGCTGCTTGCTCAAACATGACTTAAAATATGACCATGAAACTTTCATATATCTATTCCAATAATTTGCATGAAAATGTGGAGGGATGTTTATTTATATCCCTGTGAGTCCAAACTGAGTTTTTCTGATGCTCCTCTAGCAATGACTGTGTATTTATTTGCATGTGATAACAACAGTGAGCCCATTGTTCCAGCGTAACAGACACTGAGAGGACTGTTTCATTTGGCTGCAGACAGGTAGAAGGAACCAACTGTTCAGCAACAATCACTTTTAATTTCTGTACCAGTATGTCTAATCATATATATATATATTTTTATCTTGTATATACACCTTTCAAGCACAACTGCAACAAAAGTAACTCACAAGAAGAAAGTTTTAGAAATACAGTTAACATTGTAATCACCTAAAATAATTGACAAAACAGCTCAAAGATAATTATTACACTAAAATGTATTAATAAATCAAGTAAAATTATGGTTAATCAAAATAATAATAAGAATTAAAGAGTAAAAGAACAAAACTAGAATGAAATTAAGTGATCATTAGTGGCTTATAGTCATGTTTTAGTCCATCTTTTGATAATCTAAATGAAAGCCTTTGCCTTTTTCTGACTGTAGGTTTGGAAATTATGAATCTTTAAAATGTCTAAACCCATTTGAGCAGACAGGAAAGTGATGATCTTCTGGGATAAAGGTCAACATCAGAACAGCTATCAGCCCAAGGACTTAACTTCCTTTGGCCTTGAGGTCAAAACAGACCCTGAGCTGAAAGGGTCAGTTATTGTCTCAGCTTAGCGCCTTGACTTCAGCTACCTCATCTGTCAACACCACAACAGCTTTCATCTTGTTCACTTCTTCTCCTTTGTGATGCTCAGTACAACAGGGGCAACATGTCAGCTTGTAATCCAGAACAAGAGGAACTGAATGCTACATCTCTAATAAGGACATCTGTTTTAAAACCAGAGTTGGTAATCCTGTTCAGAAACACTTTTTGTTATACTGGGTGAAATGGTCCTTCCATCCTGACAGTAATCAATACATCATGTACGTATTCATAAAAAGGAAGGAAAAAGTCAGACCTATGTGAGAGCTTCAGCTCTGTAAAAGCTCTGACCAACACCTGCCATTCGAATAGCAGGAATTGGTCATTCGCAACGTATAGAAAGAATAAATCGATGCCTTTATGTCTCATCTCTGTCCCTCCCCTCTCTCCGTCCTCCACGTGTCCCACTCTGTGCACTGCTCACTGTAAACGAATATAGCTGACTGCTAACTGCTGCTGTGCACCCCCAAAAAACCTAAACAAAACAAAACAATACATAAGGATTAAGTCTTGGAGGCGTTGACATTTGCAGTGTGGACTTTTTACTTCGCAGAAGGAGTTGGAGGTGATTAATAAGGCTTTTAGAGGTTGTACCTCTTCTCTACTTCCCATTGCGATGACTAGGTTGTACCTCTTCTCTACTTCCCATTGCGCTGACTAGGTTGTACCTCTTCTCTACTTCCCATTGCGCTGACTAGGTTGTACCTCTTCTCTGCGTAGTTCTGCGTGTGTTTGTATGATCTGAGGATATTTAAGCCACCTGCAGGTACTCCTGTAGGGGATTGCTTGTTTTGTTTTCCAACAGAGACCTTGGTTGTTTAGGGATCGCGGTACAGATGTACCAGTGAACTGTGTAAGTGGATTCATGTTTTCTCTTCTCTCTCTCTTCCTCTTCCTTACTCCTCTCTCTCTGTTTCACTTTCTATCATTACCTCTGTTAACTTTCATTTCTCCCTTGTCAGGCCCAGCAGTATGAAATGGAATGGTGTAATAGACAAATGTTTAAATAAAGAAATAAAATGAATAAACATGATATCAAATGGAGCCTTATGTTCATAAAGCTCCGCTTGATAAAGCAAAACTGTTCAACAGAATAAAGCAATCAGATTTCCATTCTGCTTGCTTCGATGCTGGACAGGAAAAAATAAAAAAAAAAAATAAATAAAAAAAAAATAAGGCTTTTAGAAACGTGGTTTGTCAGCTGTTTGATAGTAAGCCAACAAGCTATCCACATGGCTATTATCAGTAAACCTGCTCATAAAATATCGGCGCACACGTCCCTGTGCTCTGAAGGTGTGGTTTCAGGTGGTGTTTTTCTTGCTCAAACCGTTTTTCCAACATTGCCAACCGTAGTTTTAAGACTAATCATGATGTCCACAAGCATGCATGGGCATTGCTTGTGGTGTCCCCCAGGGGTCAGTGCTTGGACCAAAACTCTTTATTCTGTTTATAAATCACATCTGTAAAGTTTTAAAAAATTTTACGATTCATATTATTTGCTGATGATGCAAACATTTTTTGCAGCTCATGGAGGAAATTACTTTGGAATTAGGAAAATTAAAAAGATGGATTGATTCTAATAAACTCTCAATGATTTTGGAGAAGACTAAATTTATGCTGTTTGGGACTCATGCAGAGACTAGTGGGGTAAAAATTGTGATAGATGGAGTTAATGTGGAAAGAGTGAATGTAATCGAGTTTTTGGGAGTGATTATTGAAAACAAGATCTGCTGGAAACAACATATTCCACATGTAGAAGCCAAATTAAGTAAAAGTATTACTGTACTCAACAAAGCTAAACAGTTCTTGAATACCAAATGTGACTTTTACAGGTCTACCAACTCCTGGTGAACAAAGTGGTGGTCAAACACACCAAAATGGCTGATGTTGTTCAAGGTTGGAATAAAATCCTGCATTGTTTCAGCCCCTCTAGGACCACATTTTGGTGTTTATAGTGTAACAGTTGATGTTCCTGTCATAATGCCTCCAACGATGATGCACCCTGGCTGCTTGTGCTTGACTTTGTAGATATCTCTTTAGCTGTATGATCAGTGCATATGGCTTTTATGCAGGAGACTAGGGTTCAAACCCGGCCAGGCCCACGTTTGTCCTGCTATAATAACAGTTTTTCAATGTAAGTTTGGTGTAAACAAATTACAATTGACTGCTTAATTTTATCGTGGGCTAAATTCTTTGTAGAAGCCCAGTCTGTGCCATTTTCATGATAAAGAGAATGCGGAGACCTTGGTGAATGAAACAAAAACAGTTCAAGTTAAAATCAGCTCAACTCTCATGAGCTCCTTGTGCATTAATTGGACTCCCAGCTTGTAAAACAAGAAAGCAACCACAGCTTTTATCTCCATTGAACTTTAATTCATACCCAAAGCCAACAGAGAATGACTCTAACCAACTTTAGCCAGAGGATTTACAAAATTTTAACAAACTTATCGCTGCAAACTCTGCTCACAAGACACATTCCTCAACATCTTTCCATAAAAGTCTTGGCTCCCTCTGCTTTTTTTTTTTTTTAAACTTCATTGGGAGTCTTGAAATATCCTTGATCAGTTTCACAATTTGAATAATTTCAACAGCCAAAAACAGATGAAATGTAGGGCATTTTCTAGTAATCATGAACATGTTAGACACATACAATATGGTCTACAATAAGGTAGGTTACCAAAACCTCATGTTACACCCACCCCTAATGAGGAAGATGCGGCATCCCATGCATATAAGCAATAATCTTAAAACTGAAGTGAAAAACGCTGTTAGCTAAATGTGACAAAGTATGACACGATTCCCTCTCTGGTGCTTGTTTTAAAACAAGTAACCAAAGATATTATTAGCCTTCTATTTGGCTTTGTTTTGTCTGTTGCTAAATGGGGTAATCTTGTTCTTTGCTTCTAACCCTAAAGCAGCTTCAACCAGCAAAATGATGTAATTAGTTTTGCTTTTGTTTGTTTATATATATAAATATATATATATATATATATATATATATATATATATATATATATATATATGAAACCCAAGATATGTTGAAAACATGACTTGATATATGGCTTAATATTTACTTATGTGCCCATGCTTGTGTATTTGACTTAAAAAATGGGGGGATTTCATTGTCGCCTCTGGGGCAAAGATTTAACAACAGAAGGCTCATTCATGGTGAAGATTGGATGATCTGCCTCATCATGTGTTACCAACCAAAAGCGTAGACACAGCTCTTGTTTTGATGATGAATAAAGCCCAGTTAAAAAGGCTGAGGGTCATGAGATGCATGAAATATTTTGAGAAATTTCAGTGAATCATTTTAAAACAACCCAGAAGTAGAGACAAAAAGAAAGAGAAGTTCAAAAATACTCAATCATCTTGTTGATGTATACTTGCGCATTTAACTCCAATACACATTATATACACATTACAATCCTTTTTTTAATTGAGTTACACAGAAAATGTTAATAGCATTATCTCTCACACACATATATATGCCTGTATGAAATGTCCAATATTATCGACCAACCGATATTATCGCAGATATCGGCATTAAAATGTGATAAAATGCTATAGGTTTTTTTTGTACTGATAATTTGAGATATACTGAATCTCATGAGATCAATTTTTCCGTTATGAAATCTGGCGAGGTCTTGTTCCATTACTAGTCTATCATGTAGAAAAGTCCCTGTTATTCTGGAAGAACTTCATATCCCAGCATTCCTTTCAGAGTCATGTGACTACGGTGCAGCTGCTGCTACAGACTGACTTGCTTTGAAGCTGCTTATAATATGTCTGGTTTTAAGTTGTTGGTTAAGTTACCAAGTCATCAGAGACATTAGAATTAGCCACATGTAGGCTAATTCTTGCTAGTACCTGATATATGGCAACCAGATGTCCAAAATGAACTCTGGCTGAATTGAGGCTATTTTGGGATCTTTACTCTCAGAGCAGAAAATAGTTGTATCTCTGAAAATATGAGATACAACCTTAGTTGTCTGCATAGATCGGTATCAGTTGATATCAGATATCGGAAATTAAAAGTTTGACAATATTGACATATCGGATATTGGTATAAAAAAAAAAAGAGCCAATATCGAACATCCCTAGTATGTATGTATCAAGATCGTTCAGTTCATACAAAATATATCAATCAAAATTTGCCCAGTACTCCATGCTTATTCTTAAAAATCATCCATTATTTTTTTTTAAATATTTCACAACAAGAAAATTTATGTTAAAGGATTTTGGATGCTTTAGATTTCTCATTTTAGATGGACAAAGATGGTCAGTTATATTGTATTGTCTACAACAGTCGATCGAAGCGATACAATATATGCAATGCGATGCGATATGATATGATACAATGCGATGTGATACAATATGATGTAATACGATACGATGCGATGCGATACAATGCGATGCGATACAATGCGATGTGATACAATGTGATACGATTCGATACGATGCGATGCAATGTGACACGATGTGATGTGATACAATAGATTATCACGCTACCGGAAGTTGCTGGCTTTTGACACTTCCTCTTCCGGGCCATGTTAACGACAGCCTTTCCTGCTCTGTTATACTGTTAAAATCGGATAAACTCCAAACATATTTAAGTTTTCATTCTAGACTGAAGTGATACTGGATCAAAAGCTGGATCAAAGCGATCGATTTGCCGCGGTGAAGGGCCGAACTTTATGATAAAACACACGTTTGTTTGTCCCCGGTGGGGCACAACACCGGCACTTCACAGCATGCTAGCATTAGCCAGCTAGCATTTACTGACGTGCTTAACATTGTGCTTCTTAAAACACACAAACATCTGAAAATCGGGTCTGTACCTCCCCGTTTCCAGTGGAACAACTGGGGACTGCCAAGAAAGGAGACGCTTTCAGATGATTGTGTGTTTTCAGCCGCACAAAGTTAGGCACGTTATCGAGCTGGCTAATGCTAACCTGCTAACACGACTGCGCAGTCTGCCGGCCACAAACAAACGTGTGTCGTTTAATTATAAAGTTCGGTCCTTCACAGCGGAGAATCGGTCGTTTTGATCCACTTCTTCCTCAGCATCACTTCAGTCTGGAATGAAAACTTGGCATTGGCGTTTATCTGATTTACAAAGTTTAACAGAGTAGTAGCTGGCGGACTATTGTTAGCAGGTTAGCATTAGCCAGCTTGATGACGTGCCTAACTTTGGCGGCTGAAAACACACAAGCATCTGAAAGCGTCTCCTTTCTTGGCAGTCCCCAGTTGTTCCACTGGAAACGGGGAGGTACAGACCCGATTTTCAGATGTTTGTGTGTTTTAAGACGCACAATGTTAAGCAAGTCAGTAAACCTTAGCTGGCTATGCTAGCATGCTGGAAGTGCCGGTGTTGTGCCCCACCGGGGACAAACAAACGTGTGTTTTATTATAAAGTTCGGCCCTTCACCGCGCAAATCGATCACTTTGATCCAGTATCACTTCAGTTTAGAATGAAAACTTAAATATGTTTGGAGTTTATCCGATTTAAACAGTATAACAGAGCAGGAACGGCTGTCGTTAACATGGCCCGGAAGAGGAAGTGCCAAATGTTTCAACTTCCGGAAACCGGAACGCGGGCGTGATAATCCCCTATACAATACGATACGTTGCAATACGACACAACAGTCTGATTGATTTATCCTATGCTATGAATTCCAGGGAAATTTGTTTTCGATTAAAATGTTGTTACATTAGCTGTTTTACTAAATCACTTAAAGACAACACAACAATAAGCTACTTTAATCTACTGCACAACCGTCCACCCACACAGCAGAAATCATGTGGTAATATATATCGTGCAATACCCATCTTAGGAAAAAAATAAAAACCATTAAAATGAAAAACAATAAAGAGCATGAAACTGATAAAACTGAAAAGTTGTTTAGCAAAACAATTTATGATCTATTTTACCCAGTGCTTAGAATAAAAGGTTTCAAATAGTACATTCATCTGCTTCAGAGCAGTGGTTTCTGGTCATTTCAAAGCCCTTTTCTGCCCACATGCTGCTTTTTGTTCATGCAAATGTCTCACAAACGTGAAATAAAAGCTTAATTACTTTTTTGGTAAACAAGTATAATCTTGTTTTCCCACAAGTGATCATTTTCATTGTGCTACATGGTGACCTTTCTTCCAAGAGGCCAGAGGAGAGACGCTAATGAATGATTTAACCACATCTGAGGGATCAGCATCCAGCAGCACAGCTCCTGCTGGCTCGCTCTCACTTTTAAAAGAATGGAGTTGGTGTTTTAGATGGAGCGGTGATGGCGAGGGAGAAGCAGGAGGAGGGATTTGCAGGCTGGATAGTGTGGTGACATCAGCTCCGAAAAATGTGTGTGTGCAAGTGTTGTGTGTATGTGGAATCAAAGGGATTAACGGAAAGAGCGCTCACTCTGCTTCTTTTATTGAGGACCAAAGGAAATGGACTCATACCAGACACACCCTTGTTTATGAAATCCTGTCAAAGTTGCAGGTGCAAAGAAAAACAAAACCTTGCAGAGTTCCTCCTTCTCTAGTACATAGTGAAGTGTAGTAAGCAGGATGATGCAAAGAGATTCATCCCTTGAAAAGAGTATCATTCATGTATTTGATTAATCAAAACAAAGTTGGACATCAGTGTCTCCAATTCAAAAGCTAAAACATACCTAAACAATATTTTTAAAATGTAAGATGCTTTATAACCTACAGTACTTTGTTGAATGAAAAAGTTTTTTTTGTTTGTTTTAATTTTTACTTTCATGTACAATATTGGATATTCAAGACATTCACAGCATCTGCAAAAAAACAAAGCTGACAGTCATGAATAGTGTTCAGAAATGAGTGTGATCGTGCAAATGAAGGTCCCACCTGCACTTTGCAGGACGAGATTTGGCTGAGTATTGTTAAAAACCGAACGACCCAATTAGATTTGGAGTCTTTGGGTTGTGATTCGATTTGATGTTGATTCAGTAGGAATTACAGATTTTTGCATATATATTATCATTCCCATGTGAACGTATGTTGTATGTCACTTTATATTTTTGGGTAATACTGCAAAACATCTGAAAATAAAAACTGATTGCCATTTTGGTGTTGTATGATCTAACATGGCCTTCGTTCAAACAACGTAAATAACACACGCACACCTCCCCCCATTGGTGAGGAGGGGAATCAATTCAGAGGTTTTGTTGATTCAATATTAAGTTGCATAGGGAAGTTTTGTGATGCATCAATCAATCAATATTTTACCCACCCCTACAAGGCAAACTCGGATATAAGGTGAGATCGGACGTCCGACTCCACCCACATTACCGTTTTGAGTTGTTTATTCTAGCCCTCACCCCTAAGCCCCAACCCTAACCAAACTATCTGGCCACGCCCATTGGATGTCCGATGCTGCCTAACGCTGTGTTCAAACCAAACGCGATTTGGGCATCAAGGGCATCAGGTTTACATGCAAAGTCAAAGGCCGACGCGCCTCCAAGAGGCGTTGAAAAGTCTGCGACATGATTCATGTGTCAGGAGCGGTGCGTCTTGTTGTGTTTCTTGCGTCAGGTGTGGTGTGTTTGGAGACTTTTAGTGAACGCAGAAGTTGGAAAATCTGAGCTTTGGCGTCTTGACGTGGGGCGTTTACCAATCAGAGTGATTCAGTGTGACACAGAGACACATTTTCTGACAGGGTGGGAGACACCAAGAAGAATCTCTTCACTCTATGAAGACAGTGGCGGATAAACTGATCTGCGTCCGGTCCCAGTTTATGTACAGCAGTTTGATGACCTGCTGTGCCGATGGGATTTGATGGGCTTATAATGCTGTTCCGGTGCAGAACAGTACGTCGTTAAACTGGGCTGGATCAGATGAAAGATGAAAGATGAAAGCTGAAAGCGCCCATCACAAGCATGCAGCTCCTGGACTGAATGGTGAAACTCAGCAAACTCAGAACACCTTTGAATTATCTGGTGAACCCAAACACGGGACTGAGATGCCCTGTGATGACGTTCCCTAGCTTTATTTATCAAATAAAGCCAAGCCACTCTCTCTATTCCATCTACCAATTATTCAAACAGACCGGAAACTCTGCCCTTGACATGCTTCGAAGGCATTTACACTGAAAATCTTGACGCACATCAAAAGCGTCTTGCTGCTGGAAATCAAGCGTCTGCCTTTTTAGCGACCCAGTGTCCAACTTTTGGTACCAGGTGTGTTTTTGACGCCCAAATCACGCTTGTTCTAAACACACTGTAATATCCAGCTACTGCAAACTGCAGGCAGGGGTACTTGAGCATGAATGCCAGCCAGCCCATCACGGGGACGACATACATCCACCCAGAAAAGAGCAGAGGAAGGCCCCAGCTAGACTGCCCCACGGCCACAGGGCACAGTAGATAGTGGTCTACATTAGCCCAATTTATAATAACTGTGTTCATCAACTTGTGGGATTTTAATCCTGCGTAAAGTAACCAAACTGTCCAACTAATGAAACGTATATTTAGTCCCATCTAGGGTGACCCTTCATAGTCGATGATTTGTTTCGGAGAACTGTAATTTGACGCCAGTCTTCCAGTTGAATTGCCATAAAATGTGGCTGCCAAACAAAGATCAAACTATTCTGGTAACAGGGGGGGTGCTGAACGTTTTATTTTACATTGTCTTTTTTGTTGTTGTTCTTCACATAATTCATGTTAACGGCCTTTTATCAGCCCAATAATTCTGTTAAAATATGAAAATGATGTGTTCCCTTATTCAGTATCCTTACTCTGTGTGGCAGGACCCAAGAAGGGCCCGGGAGGGTTTAAACTCCAGTCTCCCGGTGAGTTACGCACAATGAGCATTAAGCAAAGGAGACGTCTCTGTGACCAAGTAGCCAGAGCACATGATGACAGAACCCTCAGCTGTCACATTATCATCATTTTTGTAGCTTCTTCCACTGATTGACAGTATTACAGTAATCTGCCAAGGTTTGAAACCATCTGACTGCTGCAAACATAAACACCACCATTACTCCCGTGCGTAATGCTTGAGAAGGTCCCACCTGCGGCTTGCGAGACGAGGCGGAGATGGATATTGGGCGGTCTCAGATGTCCGACTCCGCCCATATTACCATTTACAGTCGTTTATTTTAACCCCTCCCCCTACCCCTGAGCCCTAACCCTAACCTAACTATCTGGTCACGCCCATCGGCTGTCCAGCGCCGCCTAATATCCATCTCCTGCAAGCCGCAGGCGGGAGTTCTTGGAATGCTCCAGATGGATGCACTGGCGTTGCTGGAGGATTACGCAAACGGCAGAATTTGGAAGGAAGTGTTTTTATGGACCATAATAATTGTCTGGGCCATGATGAATGCGGCTGATATGCCAATTTAGATTCCCTACTTATCTGTGTGCTGAACTGAACCGACCCGCGGCAGTCTTGCTGCATCATCTGTTGACCACCGTGTGCTCTGTTGTGGAGCGGTTCCTCAAACCGCTGAAGGGCCGAACTTTATAATAAAACAGCGTAGCATGTTTGTTTGTAGCCGGTGGGGCACAACCCTGGCATTCAGGATTAGCCAGCTAGCGTTTACCGACGTGCTTAACTTTGTGCGTCTTAAAACACACAAACATCTGAAAATCGGGTCTGTACCCCCCCGTTTCCAGTGGAACAACTGGGGACTGCCAAGAAAGGAGACGCCTTCAGATGCTTGTGTGTTTTCAGTTGCACAAAGTTAGGCACGTCATCAAGCTGGCTAATGCTAGCCTGCTAACGGTAGTCTGTCGGCTACTACTCTGTTAAACTTTGTAAATCGGATAAACGCCAATGCCAAGTTTTCATTCCAGACTGAAGTGATGCTAAGGAAGAAGTGGATCAAAACGACCGATTCGCCGCGGTGAGTGACCGAACTTTATAATAAAACAACACGTTTGTTTGTAGCCGACAGACTACACAGTCGTGTTAGCAGGCTAGCATTAGCCAGCTCGATGACGTGCTTAACTTTGTGTGGCTGAAAACACACAAGCATCTGAAAGTGTCTTCTTTCTTGGCAGTCCCCAGTTGTTCCACTGGAAACGGGGGGGGGGGGGGGGGGTGACAGACCCGATTTTCAAATGTTTGTGTGTTTTAAGACGCACGATGTTAAGAACGCCAGTAAACACTAGCTGGCTAATGCTAGCATGCTGTGAAGTGCTGGTGTCGTGCGGTGTTGTGCCCCACCGGCTACAAACAAACGTTTGTTGTTTTATTATAAAGTTCGGCCCTTCACCGCGGCGAATCGATCGCTTTGATCCACTTCTTCCTTAGTATCACTTCAGTCTGGAATGAAAACTTAAGTATGTTTGGAGTTTATACGATTTAAACAGTATAACAGAGCAGGAACGGCTGTTGTTAAAATGGCTCGGAAGAGGAAACACCCAAATACCGGGAAGTTCCGGTAAGCGTGATAATCCCCTATAATCATGGTGTGTGATGACCTGCACATCCCCTCTACCTCCACGCCATCTGAGAGAATATTTTTCATGGTCGGCTTTATTGTAAACAATATTGTCCTATGCGAACAAGTTCTCTTGACACACAACTTCTAGACGGCAACAGGTAGAGTAGAACACGGCCCTTTCTATGTCAGGGTTTATTTATTTATTCATTTTGGTTGGATTTTATTTTATTTTGGGACATTGTAAAATTAGTCGGAGATTGTATGTCTTAGCAGCGCAGCATAATCGCCTTTTGGCTGTGTACTTTTAAACTTTTACTTCCTTTCCCTTTTATATGGATATGACTTATTCAGTGAAGACTTTTCTATTGGAATTTTACTTCATATGTTTGATGTTTGCACTGTGCACGGTGGAGCGGGCAGTGGCTGTAACGCACTTTTGATTCTTTTTCCAAACTTAAAATTGTTAAGCCAAAAACAATGTCTTTCATTACAGTGAAAGGTGTGCCTGACCTCAGTAACAGGCCAGACACACCTGGATTAATCAGTTTGTCCAGTAATGAAAGACAGGAAACAAAGGAGCTACCTTAAGTTCAGGAAGTTGTGGAGTCATGCATAGAGCCCATTGGACTTTGCAGAGCTTTTACTAAGCCCCAAAATACTCTTTACATACTTGATGCATTGAGGGTGACATCTGATGCAAAGATGTAAGGATTAAATTAAATTCACCTGTTATACATCCATCCCACTGATCAGGCAGTTCTCATTTAAGTCTCTTTGTGATGAAGTCCCCATTGTTTATATTTTTTACAATTTAAAGTATGCATTTTGATGATAAACTAGGTATCTCCTAACTGGTTTAAGGTATTCCATAATAATTCACCCCAAGATTTTAAATGAAATCAGGTTAATTGAGGACTCAGAAGTGCTATTGCTGTACGGGAACTTGTCTGATATCATAAGTCAGCAAGCTGTGTAAGTAATCAGATTCCCACGCAACTTATGGCCATAACTTATTTACATTTCCATGCATTAACAATCCATTAATGCAGCCTCATAACACATAGCCACAACAAATTTATCTGACCTTCATACATTAATAATGTGTGTCCGTGCAACATTTTCTACACTAATGTTACCAGCGGGGCTCCATACAAGTCTTATGAAATAATGAGCAAGCAATTAAAGATAAGAAATCTAAAAAATCTCCTCAGTTTGTTGCCACAAAGTCGATGTGGTGTAAGACTTTTCAGTGCTTTGTGAAGAAACTGTTATTTTGATAAATTCAGAAAGACTGTATGCACTGCATTATTATTATCATTATTAGGGCTGCACGATATAATTGGCCCCTTATCGGTATCAGCCTATATCTGCCTTAAAACTGAGCAATCGGACATCAGCCACCCCACCGATATTTAATCGATATTTAACTGATCAGCCCGCGGTTTCTAAAGTCTAAAAAAAAAAAAAAACTTCTTTTTCAGAAACTTCCTTTTTACAGACTGTAAAACTTCTACAGATTAGGGGTGGGAAAAAAATATTGATACACTGAGATATCGCAATATTTTCATATGCTGATATCATATTGACATTTAAAAACACAGTATTGATCCATTTCACAAATGAAATCTCGTGATATTTCATTGTTCTGTTACAAAATCTCGCAAGAATTCACAAAAATTTGGCGATATTTTCATTTGCTGATATCATATTGACATTCAAAAACGTGGTATCAATCTATTTTACTAAAAAAAACTTGCAATATTTCATCAGTCTGTTACAAAATCTCACGAGAATTCACCTTTTGTAACAGAAAAATGAAATCTTGCGAGATTTTTTTTTTTTTTTTTTTTTTTTTTTTTATTCTTTTCTTCTGTCCCCGCACATCCGCCCCCCAGTGTCCATGCCCCCCCCTCCAAACCCAAGCCTGCACCCCCCACCCAGGCCGCGACACGCACAATCCCCCAACCCCCCGCCAGAGCCACCACCCACCCACCCACACACACCCCCCACCCACCCAGCGCCCCGCATCCGATCCCCCCACAGAACCATCCCCGCTCCCCACCCAAGCCCCCCAACCCGACCCACACATACCAAGGACGGGGACCACGGGGCCACCAGCCCCCCCACGCCACAAGTCCACCGCCCCCAGCCCCCGGACCACGCGAGACCAACCCGCACGAGACCACCAGCGCAGGCCAGCCCCAACCGACACAGCGGCCGGGCGGGACAGGCACCCGGCGTGGAAAAGACCCGGCCACCCCGCAACCCCCCACCTCCACACACTAGAGCTGAACGATATGGACAAAACCCCACACCCCGACAGCCACGCCAGACACCCCAACATCGATACGACACAACACGACCACGGGTCCGCCGAAAACCAAGCACCCCGGCGGAAAGCGCAGCTCCGTCCGCGACCCCCAGAGCCCCACACGCAGGACAAGCACAGGGGAAATCCACACCCCCCACACAGCCGCTCCCGCGACACCAACATCCCGGATGCCCACATCCCGACACAGACACGACAACGATACATCCCCCAGCCCCACCACACACACACCCCCACCAGCACACACACCCGCACGCACACAGCAGAGGCGCCCCGGCCCCCGGCGCAGTGACAGACGTCACCAGGTTGTGAGGACCGGCCAAATCCAGAGGAGGCACGTCCCGCCGGCCCGCCCCCCCCCCCCAGCGCCAAGCCGGGTCCCCCGGCCCCGGAGGCAGGGGCCACCCCGGAGCACCGGGGTTGCGAGATTTTTTAAGTAAAATAGATCAATACCACATTTTTAAATATCAATTTGATATTGGCATGTGAAAATATTGTGATATTTCAGTGTATCAATATTTTTTCCCACCCCTATTTTTCAAAGTGTCGGAAACAGATAGCAAAACTGCTATTTGCAATGACTGCTATTTTTTTCAGCTTTAATATCAGCATCGATATTGGTTATCGGCCACATGAGTTCTAAAATATCGGCATATTGGATATCGGCCAAAATTCCAATATCGTGTATCCCTAATTGTTATTATTATTATTTATTAATTTTTTATCATTATTCATTTATTGATGTAAATTTCTATTTACTTTGATTAGTTGTTTGTTTTCCAACCATAAACATCTCCAGGGACCCTCGTTAGTTACGCCTATTTATGCAAATTCTCTGTAATCCATGGACATGAGTTGTCAGAATTTGGAAAATTAGTTAGAAATTCTCATTTTATCCATTGTTAAATGAGTATTACTGATTTTGCTATAGAGTGAGACATCGCGTTGAATAGATGATCTCTGGACGAATCAGACAGCGTGCTTAACCGTGACCGAGAAAGAGAGAAAGAGAGAAAGAGAGAGAGAGAGAGAGAGAGAGAGAGGAAAAGGCGTTTCCACGTTTCATCAGCCGGTTATAGAGCAGCGGAGAGCGGAGCAGACGGACAGAGGAGTCACGACCACCCTGAACGTTGAATTTCTCTGTTATCACTCCCAAACTCTGACTGACAGTTTATTTAACGCGTGTCCCCTTCACGGCCACGTTTCCCACGCTGATAAAAAACTGACTCAAATTTATCCCTGAACGACTTGAGAACCGCAAAAAGACTGACGGGCTGGACTTTTTTCTTTTTCCTACACCGCGTCCGTCCTCTGTCTGGCCCACATCTGATCCCCAGAGGTGTTCACTGTGAGATTTAGAGGAAATTATCTTCCCGCAAACCCCCGCATCTCTCCCTGCCTGTAGCTGACTCATTTTGCTGCGCCCGGGGTGAGTACGTCTCTATTTTTACTCTCCTTTTTATTCATCTTTTGAGCATTTCAGACATGCAAACCCCTCTCCGTAGGGGGTTATTACATTTAAACACAAATCCCCGGAGTGTACTTCATTCATCTGACAGTGCTGGGAGTCAATCTGACTCCCCCATTCATGGATACGGACCATTTCTCCTCGTGCATACCGTTACACAGTCTCCGGGAGAGAGTACTTCACAGCTTGTCTGTAAAATGTAGTTTTCGAGCTTGTTACAGCATAAAAAGTGTCAGAAAAACATCTCAAACGTCTACTTGAATTAGTTGCACCACGAATTCTACATTTACCTTGCCAGATGATACATTTTGGGATTTATTTTTCCACATAAATTTAAAATAAGATCTATTTTCACTATATAATGATTAAAAAAAAATTGTGGGCACTTAAAAATATGGTATGCCTCGTTTGCTTGATGCAACTCAGTCCTGAACTTGACATCTAATAGGCAAATTGGTGAATTTACCATTCTCAGGAGGGCTTTCAACACACCATTGATTAAACTAATTGGATTGGGATTAGCGTGGCTGCCAGCCTGCATCTATCTAGTGTCCTTTCTCTGCCCAGTATCCCCATGGTACCGCCACCATATCCTCCAAGTTATCCTGCTGTATAACAATAGGTTACCATATTACATAACACCATCCTATAATAGCAAGCTCTTTTGGGGCAGAGAATCTGGAATATTCTGCAGCTAAAGTGACACAAATGTTCAGTCTGAGCAGAGAGGCGGTGATAAACTGCTGCTTACCACCTGTGACTGCTCCGGATGGCTGTGTGTGAGCGGATGGGGGTGGGTTTTTTTATGAATGGATGTGGCTAGATGGCCAGCAGTGTGTGTGTGTGTGTGTATGTGGTGGAGGGGGTGGGGGTGACCAGAATGCTTCTCCCACATTAATAGCTGCCATGCATGACCTAATATCCCCCTATTGTCTTTTCCCCCCATTTAATTAATTGATAATATAATAGATTGAATGAATACAACAGCTTGCAGAGCCTCGCTTTAGTCTTTTCAAGACTATATAAAATGGTTTATGTGAGGCATAGAGATGACTGATAAGGTTTATTTGTGTTAATGTAAAGAATCTGTTCAAGAATAGCTAATTTACTTGTGTCAGTAGTTCTAGGTAGTGAAAGTATTAAAAAAAAAAAGCTGCCACTCTTTATTTAAAATAAAATAAAAAATCTGTGATTTTGAAATAAACTTCTTGTCTTTGAAGAAATACAGTGTTCTATACGTGCATGGTCTGCCCCAAAGCTTTCAAGTTAGACAGAGATATGGCTTTCGTTCAGCTTATAATTATATCAGACTTTGCTGTTAAGTTCATGATGCACAGAGCTGTCGCATTAGGATGTGTGACAATATTTTTTAAATACTCCAGAATCCCATTTTCAGGCTTTTTGGTTTCATGACTGTCCTATTACAACATTTATGTTTGCTTATGTCTTCCACTTTCCACTTTATTTTGAAAGGTCATCACTTCTACTTCTAATTGTCTGACGCATCTGTTTTCCAGCATGTAACCAGAAGCTTATAAGCTGTCAGTTTTTACAATTGGGCAGGTTACTGGTGCTCAAAGTTTCCTCGTGTTCAAACAGATTTTATAACTTTAAAAAAGAAAAAAAAAAGGCAAAAATATAACAGACTCATACTGTGCCAAATGACAAAATGTCAGCGTATTGGACCAAATTTAATTTAATCCCGGTCACCCATATATTCATATGCGTCTAAAAAGTCAAATTTTGGACCTTGGAAGGACAAAAACACTCACCTGATACTTGTCCAAGTCAGGGAACCATCACTGGCCCGAGAACTAGGGATGGGCATATCGATACCTTGGAGTCGATATTTTGATATCAGCCAGACAAAATATCGGAAGTGATACTTTTTTGAGTATCGTGATACCACTGTACAGATACAAAACATGCAATTTATTTCTACTTCTGAGAGTTTTAGGTAATGAAATGATGAAAGCAGCCAGATTCTAGCTTCCGTACCACATGATGGTGGCAGCCTATCAGATGTCATGATGACACTGCTTCTGTTAGTGATGATGATGGTGATGTCTTTCAGTGGTCTAATGCAGGTTATTTTACATTATGTTTTGGTAAATTTGTAATTACATTTTCTATTTTAACATTTTCCACTTAATAAATGTGATTATTTTAGTAGTATATTTATGTTATTTGTTAAATGAAAGATGTTTTTAATCTATTTTTGTTTAATTTTATCATCACTATAATTTATTATTGTTTTAAAAGCGTTTCTTTCCAGTACTTCTGTTCTCAGGTTTTACTTATATCTAATATTGCCCTTGCATTCAAGATATTAATGCAAAATGTACAATCACATAATTTCTTTAAAGGACAAAAAGTATCGGTATCGATATCGGTATTGCTGAAAAAGTGCCGTAAACTACTGGTATTGCATTAACATGAAAAAAATTTGGTGTTGCCCATCCCTACCAAGAACCATTTTACTCAAAGTGTAGTTGTTGACATGTGTTTGTTGACTCACTATCATCCTTTGCATGTTGAATTTATATGACACACAAATATTACTTGAGAGTGTGTGACGTGTGTGCAGCATGACAGCTGTCAGATCATTTTCTGTATGGCTGCATTCAGTTCGGATTATTCCCCCTGTAGCATTCACTCAAGCGATAAAACAGTCCAGTGCACTGAGCACGTGCATGTTCATGCGTCCTTATTCAGGACATTTCAAAAGCTTATTTTCAGTTTAAACAGATGCAGGTAAGGTCCTCGCAAGTATAGCGATACGAGCTTGTGTGTGAGCCTTGACTCAGCTTTTTGGGAGCTTGTCTCCTCTCTGTGATGCGCATCGATCCGTCTTTGTGAACAGAGGGGGAAAAACTGGGCAGCGCAGCAGAAATCTGCTTCCTCTCTCGGGTTCACTTCCTCTGTGTGCGTGTGTTTGTGTGTGCATGTCTGTGGTGTCGGTTGTCCCCCCCCCCCCCCCGCTGGGGGAATGTTTGTGGTTGAGTGTTTGCAGGCTCTGAGTCAAACACAGTTTTCGGGAAGATCAGTGTTAAACTGATGGAACTTGAAACAGTCAAAACAGAAGAGGAAACATATCAGTGATTTTTTTTTTTTTTTAATGGCTCTTGCACGGACTTTCACAACCGTCTTGTCTACAAGCTGTTTGCTGTCACACATTCCAAAGAACCTAAATGAAATAGAACAGACTCTTAATCACTTCATTTTCATCATAAGAAACAAATTGTTGCTTCTGTTGTCAGACTAACAAGCAAAATGTTAGAAGAACGTGTTACTTTTCAGTGTGAGAGGCAGGAAATCTGCTCACCACAAGCTGAAGCCAACGTAGTCACTGTATGCTATAAAAGATGAAAGCCTAGAGTTAATTATGGTGACTTCTGCAACCACGGGAAGTGAGGAATTGAAACTGGGACCCATCGACATCTGATCCAACTCCTCTCCACCAGCTTATGTTTTAGTTCCAACTCCACAGAATGCAGTTACACTGTAACATGATGCCCTCATCTTGCAGAAGTAAAGGACAAAGCAATTGGTACTTATTTTTTGTGGTCTGTCTTTGACCCTTAATGAAGCAAAACTAAAACAAAATCAAAATATTTAAACATTATTAAATCTTTAAAACCCGTGCCCCCCCCATTTGGGCCACATTCCGAACAGATGATGCCAGACTTTGCCAAAATGACAGCCTTTCCTGGACTGTCTGCACTGAAAGGAAGCCTATACTTTTATTCTGCTTCACTTTATCAGTTTGTCTTTGCAGAGATAATTCTGTCATAGTGTTCTGTGACTGGAGATTCAGAGCTACAACTTCATCATTCGTAAGCAGGGACCACCAAATCCGGCTTCTTGGGCCAGTGTCCAGGTTTTCAGAGTGTCCCTGTGCCAACACACCTGGCTCAGATTAAATGGATCCAGCAGCCAACGAAGTCCTGCACAATGACTCATTAATTTGAGTCAGGTGTGTTGGCCTTCCAGACACTGGCTCAAAAGGTTCAGATTTGGTGATTCCCTATGTGGCCCACAGGTGCAAATACGTTTCATGTGCAAAAACAACTGCAAGAAGAAAACACTGCATAAACTAAAACAGCTGCAACAAGACAAAGCTGCAAAAATGAAACTGCAACAAGAAAATGCAGCAAAAACTAAAACAATTGCAACAAGAGAAAGCAGCAAAAAACGAAAACAACTGCAACAAGAAAATGCTACAAAAATGAAAACAGCAACAAGAAAAAGCAGAAGAAACTAAAACAACTGCAGCAAGAAAATGCAACATAAATTAAAACAGCTGCAACAAGAAAAAGCTGCAAAAATGAAAACTGCAAACAGAAAATGCAGCATTAACAAAAATAACTGCAACAAGAAAAAGCAGCAAAAACCTAAAACAACTGCAACAAGAACATGCTACAAAAATGAAAACTGCAACAAGAAAAAGCTGCAAAATCATTTTCTGCTTTTTCTTGTTGCAGTTGTTTTTGTTTTTGCAGCTTTTTAGTTTTTTTTTTTTTTTTAGCATTTTCTTCTTGCAGTTGTTTTTGTATATGAAGCACATTTGGACCCGTGTGCCACCATAGATCCCTGGTATAAAAGGTCATTTATTTTCATTATAAATGTTTTTTTTAGGCAAATCTGAAACTTTATTTATTGCTCACCAGAAACACATATACTCATATT
Source organism: Atherinomorus stipes (assembly GCA_023101725.1). Taxonomy (NCBI): domain Eukaryota; kingdom Metazoa; phylum Chordata; class Actinopteri; order Atheriniformes; family Atherinidae; genus Atherinomorus; species Atherinomorus stipes. The sequence goes on along the minus strand of JALJCO010012581.1, from coordinate 802,351 downwards.
GCCACATCTTACCAATTCTTACCAACACTACAACTCTAAAAGTATTCAAATACACCTTGTGTTTGCAAGGATACATTGATTTCATAGTTAGTATGTAATGTTCAAGCAAAAGCCTAAAAATTGGGCAGGATTCAGAGGATTAAAGGTCTTAATTTACTGACAATATTACTACATAAGCACACTCCATCATCTCATAATAACAACCTGCATATATCAGCAGCACTGCCTTGTTCATTTACTTTCACTGTAAATGTGAAACGTAGCATGCTGGACAAAGTGCCCATCCAGCTGCCTTCAGTGTCAACAGGCTATTACTCTTCCTAATGAATCCAATATTACTAAAGAGCAGTAACAGAGGGCAGCTGTAATAAAGCTAAAATCTGGAATTTTTTACTGAATTTATTTTATTGAAAATCTGTTCAAAGTGCAGATAGCAGAAAGGGGAAAAAGAGAAAAAATGCTGGATATGAGAGTTGATGAATTGCCAGAGAGATAGATGGTTGGTGTGCTGATTGTGGTGGTACCTGTACTGCTCTGTTTGCCATGTCTGGATTCACATCCACAAGCTCTCTGAAACAGGCTCAAATACGCCCATAAAGGGCACAAAAGATGAGCAGAAGTCTCGATATAGCACAAAAATGGGGCTTTAGATGCAACAATTTTGAGATTTGCAGGGTTTTTGTACATTTTAAATATCAGCCTATGAGCATGATCAAATCCAAACTCCAAATCAAACCAATATAACTTAAACTGCATTTATTCTCTATTTTGGCGTTCTATTATAAAAAAATTCAGTTTCTCAAGTTGCAGCCAATGAGAACTCACCGTAACCCCATAGCATCTTTGGATGACACTGACAGCTTTGGTATTGACTATTGAATAAAGCGTGGTATTAGCGTGATCTGACAACAAAGCATGTCAGCGCAGCACACTAGGTAATTAAGATCACATCGTTGCTGTAAACCGACACAAATCTGTGTGGTCTTAAAGTATAGACTCGGATATCGAGGGGAAATGACTTGCGTTGTTCAGGACACAGCCTGTCTGTCACATTGAAAGGATCACCCCCTGCAACCACAGATCCTCTGACAGGCCTCCTGATACACTGGAAACCATATATCACTGTTAGACTATCCCCGCCTTTTGTTTCCCGTGCCTGCACACCCTCCCCCCCTGCACGCTCTGTATTTGTTTTTTGTTTGTTTATTTCCAACCATGTGCATACTGGGCTACCAGGACACTATGAGTTGCAGAGGGTCAGCGTCACTATACCATGTTACATCACTGCCTGTAATCTGCAGCACAGCTGCTCGCTTGCATCCGCCCACTTTTCTCAGCTGTGGTCTAGGCAACCATTTACAGATTAAACTGTCGGAGCAGATGCCACTTTCTAAATCCACAGGAAATGTTTCTTAAGGTAAACACACAGCACATGCTGGGCGTATAGATGGGAAATTAACTTTCTGGAAAGTAATGGAATGTTATTTTGTGGCAAATACTCAGACTACAGGTGTGTACTTGTACAGCTGTGCTTTAAAACTAATCAACCTTCTTCATAACACTTCAATGAGCTATGCTACCCAACATTGATGGGTTCAATACAGAAATCCTTGACGTTCGATTGGCTGATTGTCTTGAATGATTTTGCTCCCTTTGAGTCTGACTGGATTTCAAAAGGATGCTCACTGAACATCAGTAATTTGAATTATCTGCTGAGCCCCTGTGGCTGAAACTTGATAGAATCATTGCAGTTTTGCTGTGACTTGGTCATTTCTCACTGACATCTGTTCACTTCCATTTCTGTCAATAAAACCCCTCTTGTTGTTAAGTACAGTTAACTCTTTGACTCTCCTGTATGTACAAAATTATATGAAGAACATCAATCTAGTTTATCTTTCATTTAAAACACTTTTTTATCGAAATCAAAGAACAAAAGGTGCAGTGTGAACTAAAGCAGAGAAGTTTAAATGAGCTTAAGCTATGGCCACCCTTAAGGGTCTGGTGTCTCTCGCTGTGTTCAAAATGACTCATTCTTTTTCTAATCACTTCGACTACTTTGGTGGAGGTGAGTAGAGGACTATATAATGGGCTTATTTTCATCATGAAAGAATAATTTTGGATATAACTTGAGTAATTTTATCAAAATCAAAGGCACCAGGTCAGTACAGGTATCTAGAGCTGTTAAAATAAGTAGGAATTTAAACATTGAGGATTGGCAAATCAGTACTTTGGAGCAAGCAAAGGTCCTCCATAGCAGAGGATGGCAGTTGCTACTACAAAACATCATACCCACAGTCAAACCACTTTCTAAGGCTGCGATATCTGCTGGACAATGGCACGTTGGGATTCCTGTGTAAGCTGCCCTTACAACTATGGCCCTTAAGCCATTATTTATTGATATATGGTGGCCAATGAAAACAGCAATCGAGTTCGAGACAAATTTTCCCTTGGGGACCATAAAAGTGTATTGTTTTGTTTCATATCATATCATATGTCATATCATATTGCATCGTATTGTATTATATTGTATCATGTTGTATCACAACCCTCGTACCAGCCTTCTTGCCTGAACTCAAACCCTAAACATCTTGCATAGGTTTTGTCTTGTCCAGTCCTGTCTTCAAGGTCCCCCCCCCCCCCCCCCCCACACACACACACACACACACACACACACACACACACACACACATCAGGTTTTCTACACACGTGGGGTACATCCATTGACATAATGCATTCCCTAGCCCCTAACCCTAAACCTAACGCCCATAAATGATTGCCTAAACCTAACCCTTGCCATAATCCTAACCAAAACCTAATTGTAATTTAATCTCTAAAACCTAATCTTGACCATCAAAACGTTGTTTGGACCCGTGGGGACTGGGAAAATGTCCCCACGAAGGCAAAACTTCCTCACAGTGATGGTAAAATACGGGAAATGGTCCCCATAATGTAGCATAAACACTTACACACACACACACACACACATATCCCGCAGTAGAAGGATTATCAATCATATCCCCTTAGTGATCAGTTTAAAGTTTTAAAAACCATTTGATTCAAATGGTTAAGAGAACTTTACTATTGAGCATCTATTAAACATTACCCACCCCATTCACCGTTAAAAGATGCAGTAGTATTGTGTACCACAGTACTGAACCACTTAACATCACCATTGAGTAAATTCTTAACTGGGACAGGCCAATTAATATCGGTTGAGATTTTTCTATGTTCATGGAAACCATGCAACATTTATCACAATATTTTCTACACAACAGCTTGTCTTGTGCCTGTAGTTGTAAAGAAAACAATTGAATATGTTTTGTACAAGATACTCCTTTCTTAAACATCACTACAATATGAATTCTTAACATAGACCACAAAGAAGCCGCTGAAATCAACCTGAAAATATCATTGAATGTTAACTGTATGACTAATTTTAGCACCTATCTTTTTGGTACAGTGCATTACAGTATGCTGCAGTCTGCTGGATTTATGGTAACAGTTGTGGTCATCAATGATCATTGATTCTACCCAACATTTCACAGTGGGTTTTGGGATACTTTGTGCCCACTACATGGGGCATTTGAAAAATCATGGTCCATTCAAACTACAAAACAAAATGGCAAATTTGCTATATAGTATTATATATGAGAAATTAGTGATTTTGGACACAACCTCCATCTCACTCATTTGGGTCACAGGAAGTGATAATGCCAGCAGGACTGAATATGTGTGGGCAATAGTGAAACCAGCACAGAAAGCCAAGCTTTCCGCCCCCGCTGAAATAAAAATGTCTACAACAAACACTGTTTATTGTGTTAAATTTACCCAGAACACTGGACACTGCTCTCGGGCAACAGGAAATTATGCCTCTACATTACATCACAGCGTGTTATCACTTTTCAATGCTTTTCCTAGGTATCTTGTGTTTGGGATGATCTTATTAAGTGGGTTTTGTAATCAGAATCTACCGACATTTGATTTAATGTTGTTGGCTTTTTGTTATGCCGATGTTTACATTGGAAAATGGCATTTAGATCCCCACAAAGTGAATCTATCACAAAGAATAGACCTCGGTACAATGCGTATCTAAAGCATGTGCAATGATTTATTTTAAAGTCCCCTGTGCCACAGAGGTTAAGCCTTTCTCTCTACAGCTGTACACACTAACACATCACACACACACACACACACACACAGAGAAAAAGACCCTGCCACATATTTAATCTCTCCAGTACGTAGCATGTATGGCTGGTTGGTTCCTGTCCTACAAGGGATGCCCAAAAAATAAAAAGCTACTCTTTTGAGAACGTTGATTTTTATTACGTTTTTTGGTTTTTTTTTTCCTTTTTGCAACATGTCAGCAAGGTAGCAAGGGTGTCAAAAGATGAATATTCTCCACATAAACGTGCGAGGCTACAGTATTTTTGGTAATTGTGTGTGCACATGGGAGTAACACATGACAGGCGAGAGCTGCATGTACCCAGTTGAGGAAATTACTAATAAACCCATTCTGTCTGACCACAGTGGCTAAAATAGGGGATGAAATGATCCACACACACACACACACACACACCAAATATGCTGTACAGCTAAGCCTACACACACACACAGGCAGAACCATACTAATAGCAATCGTGCAAGTTGACTGAAGCGCAAACGTGGCCATGCACGTACACTCTCATTCACTGTATTTTACATACACACACACAAACGCAAAATTTGATTTAGACCGCTCCCATTTGTATGTGGGCATAATTGACTCTGCCGCTTACTCTGAATGAAACGCCTCAGTGGGCCTGATTGGATTTGATAAGACTTGATTCGATTGAAGCAGGATGGGAGAAAGGCGAGTACATTTTTGCATCGTGTTCGTGTGTGTGTCTGTCAGGTGTTACAGGATATGCTGTGGGAGGTCACTTCAAAGTGTTGCCTCTGTTTCTTCCTGCCTACCCACGTCTCTCACACGAGTGTTAATCATCAAATTAATTGTAAAACAAAGTCCCTGCATCCAAATGTGTTGCACCTTTTACTGCCAGTATGTTCCTAGATGTGTTGAGCCAGCACCAAAATACATCACAGTGGTGGTCAAGCAGGACACACCAGGAGCTGTAAATATGAAACTCAAAATTTGGAAGCTTGCATTTGTTAAATTTCAACCTACACAAAGTCTAAATAAACTGATTAAAGTTTATTATACACATGCTTTGTGTAATGAACAACACATTCCCAAGAGACTTCTTTCAGATATTTTCCTGCAAACTGGCTTCTGTCCTCTTCCTCTATTGTTCCTCACTTTGATTTCTGTTTCTTTAAAGTACAAAATAAGAGATAGGTATATGCTATATGAAAAAACAGAAAAAAACAAGAAAATCATTAAAAAAGCAGAGTTCATAGCAGCAGTTTAAATCTTTCGGCCAGCCCTTGTATGAACACCTAATATGAAGAAACTGTGCCAATTTTTTCACACAATTATGTATCCTGAAAATCTTTGTTTTTTGTTTGTTTTGTAAAAAGAAATGGCTTAATGGAGCTAGTTAGCTAACAGTCCGCATATAGCATATGTTATCAAAGCCATGTCATGCTATCTAAGTTAGCTTAGGTTTTGGTTAGCACAGATAGCTAATCCATCTAAGGTTTAGAGAGAGCGTACAGCTTAACTAGCATATGGCCTATACTGAACATAGCTGGAATTAAGCTAGCTCTAATTTTATACTACAATTGTGCTTGTATGGTTAAGTTTCTGCCTGCTGTTAGTTTAAGTAGACTAAAATAATCAGAGGTGGAAAAACTTGGTCCAGAAAGTATAAATCCTGCCCAGCAGTTGTTCCAACTAAGTGCGAAAGCAGCTGAGTTTGATTAGCACAGCTGCTCCACAGGTGTATGAGCTTGTTTGTAAAAACATCTGTTCTAAATGTACAGGTAGATAAAAAAAAAAAAGAAAAGAAAAAATAAGTAGTTTTTTTATTTTGTGGCACCTGGATTTTACACCTCTGAGAAAAATCCTGTATGAAACCAAAACAGGTTTTTATACTTTGTTTCTGTTTGGATTTAATGGGTCAGTAAATTTATTCAGTTCTTTAAAGTAAAAAAATATTAAAAATGTTAAATTTTAAATGAAGACAGATGACATCTCCTTGTTTTTTTCTTTATTTCTCTGGAGGTTTTTTTTTTTAGGTTTGGTCTTTAGCTAAGTTCAGCTGAACAGCTAAGCTAACTGTAGCGCTTGACATGCAAGACTAACTTTTACCTATCTACCTTGTTCTTGCCAAGAAAGTAAACCACAAAGTTCCAATCTTTTTCTTTTTATGAATGACATTTATATGAGCAGCCAAGATACAAAATATAACAGGCAACTAAACGTTATGCCATATTTTTTAACTGCTTGTCATATCCTCATTTTAAATAGCTCAAACAAGACCTCATCCTGAACTACAGTAACTTTATCGCTTATGTCCATTTTGTTTGGGTGGGCGATGAGCAGCAAACTTTTTGACCAGGTTTTTTTTTTTTGTCATGTGGCAGATGAGGAATCAGCATGTGGCACAGTGGAGAATCTGGCCGTGCCTGTTGGGGGTCTGGTGTGTTCATGCTTCTTCATCTGCCTCTTAGATGATGAACATTTGTGTGTATATTGAATTAGCTTGTGGTGTGGGTGGAAAACATGGGTCTTTAACAGTTGCACTGATGAGCCATGAGGGCTTTGATGAGACACTTTGTGTTGGTGAGGTGATTCATGGCCGTGGATGGTTTTTCCCCCCTGAATTGGACCTGATTAAGACCAAACATTTACATGAAAGCTGGTTTCAACAAGTGTATTTGCTCTCTTCTCCACAGCTGTCTGAGCTATAACTGTCCATTCATGTTGAAAAAGGACATTTGCTTGCTGAATATGTTGGTTAAAGCCCTGAGCCTGTCTTTGAATGCATTAATGTTATCACCTCCATCCCCTTGTCTAGTGTTATCTGCGTGTTCAGGACTCTGTGCACATATTCGTGTACGGTGCTTCATATGTTTTTTCAAAAGCCCCAGGAATCAGGTTAACTTCCCTGAAACTGGAATGAAAAATTCATGCATGCATGCACACGCACACAAAATTTCTCTCCGCTTTGACTCAAATGCAATGCAGGCGTCAAACTTGTTCTGTGTTGTTTATGTAACCCTCTGGGGACCTGCATTCCCACATAGTGTTTGAGGTACTGCAGCTTGCATTAATGCATTGTACCATTACACACACACTCGACTGGAAGCTTTTATGTAATACCTTTTCAGAGGTTTTTGGAGATGGTAAACGCGAGGTGGACGACAAGTAGCACCTCAAACCACATCTGCTCTTATTGTTGCCTCCTCACTATGTCCCCCTTTTAGTAAAATCTCCTCATTGATGAGACGTACAGTATGTGGCAATTGGTCATTATGTGAAAACAAAGTTATAAAATGGCCTTTTTTCTCCATTTTAAGAAGTACATATTCCCTTATTTGATTGCCTCCTTGGCATTTTTGGCATTACATGTACAGACTTAATTAAACATCTTTCCGATATTTTATTCACTCAGAGTGAAAGATTTTCCTGACATCTATGTATGAGAATACACTTGGAGTGAACCTGTTTAGTGTGTTGGTACTTTGACAGGAATGAATCAGCTGAGGTTCAGTTGATAGGATGAATGCTTGTAAGTTGGCATCAGCATTGGAAATTGTATGCACTGTTACGGTTAAGATTTGCTTTTCAGTTTAGTAAATACATTCCATCATTTCACTGTTTAAAGCAGGGTTCCCCGATCCAGTCCTACGAGGGCTGCAATCCTACAGGGTTTCAATGTGTTCCTGCTCAAACACACCTGACTCACACATTGAAAACCTGCAGGATTGTGGTCCGTGTAGGAACTGATTGGGGAACCTTGGTGTAAAGGTACAGTGTGTGAGAATTACTGACATCTAGTGGTAAAGATGGTTACAGAAATGACTTCAAATGCAAAGCAAAGTTGTGAAAAGATGGTGGCCATCAGTGGCCAAAATTCTTCCAGACATAAACACGTTTTTGTCTGTAAGTGGATCCATTGGCCTTACGTGCAGTGACAACTGCTGACTACTTTAAAATTATGTTGTGCGTGTCTACTGTCTTCCTCTATGATCGTTTTAAGGCATCACTTATCCCAAACGGTGCTCTAGCACCTGTCAGAGCCCAAAGAATTCTCACTTCATACAGCTGTTTGTCCATTTAGAGACACCATAGTAAAAATGGGGGCACAAAAATGTCAGCTGGCATGTAGCAGGACCCACAACAAGTGGACATGACTGACTCATTCCAAAGGAATGAAAACATAACAGCTAGCTTAGCTCATGTTACACACTGCACCTTTAAGTAACCAAATAGATTTTTTTTTTAACATTATTTGGTCATAATTTTATTAGTCATAATTAACATTATCTGTGATAAATGACATACTGTATATTCATTCATACTTTTTTAATTTTGTTAGTTGGTTGGTTTTAAAACCTTAATCTGTTCAGCATGTCTTCTGACCAATAAGATACAGACACACTGAACAGTGCTACAGATGTCTATGCTACAGTGCGACAGTGTCAGTGATAGCAACCAAAATAATTTATTCTGTTTATTTCTGATGTAATCCTAAAATCATTACAAATACAAACATTTACAGTAGAACTGTGACCCATAACCCACATCAACATGAATCTGGAACGTACTCATAATGCCCCGACTCCCAGCTTAACCCAGTGTTGTCATATTTGACCTAAAAAACTCTAAATCTAATTTGATGGCGGCATTTTACATTATCTATGTATTCAAATTATTAAAAGGTGGAAAAATAAGAAATTTAGAGTTTATATTTATTTGGATTTTGATTTGATTAATTCCAGTTGAATAAAATGAACAAATAAAATGAAAAAGAGTTGAGCTTCAAAGAAAGTTTGCAGGCTGTCTGAATTCACGGCCAGATAAGCAGACCTGTATGCACATTAAAGACACACAACGTAACTTTTAGACCTTAAAAATCTGCGTTTCTGACTCGTTTTTTCGGCACACCAACATTCATTACGTGCATTTTCGAGCCATCACTGCCCAGAGGCGTCCCGGGGCTCAGAAACAGCAGTATGTAAGATTCCCACCCGGGACGGGACTGTGACGTTGCAGCCGACTATTGGTTGCAGCATCGCGTCACTCACTAGCAACCGGATGTAAACCAGGGATCAACGTCGCGGCTGTTTTGAACGTTCATCATGTCAGATTCGGTAAAGAAACGCAAGGAAACATTACCGGAGGAAAAGAAGAAAAGAAAGAGAGGAAGGGACAGAACAAGAGTCAAAATAAGACTGTCTTTTACTGGCTGGAGTGAGCTTACAGTACAGGTACGAACAAGATGGATGCTAGTTTAGCCGCCGATAGGGGACACGTCACTGAGCAAACTGCTAAAAGTTCCGTTGTGTGTCTTGTAAAGCTAAATAAAAGACCCTTTTACTGAGACATTGTTGGGCTACTGAAGCAAAACACTTTTAAAAAAAACCTTTAAAGCAGGTTTATAATGATGTTTTATGATTATTTCATGTGAGTAACAAAAGTAGGAAGCCAGTGAGAGCTAAATAACTGATGAACTTTGATCACCATGAATGGCATTTGCTTCTTTGATTCTTATGTTAATCCTATGGCATATTGATGATTGATTATATTTTCTATGTAACTAACAATGCACCTTGAAACATATGGCTAAGCTAGACTGAAGTGTAGTTAAGTTAAAGAAAAGGGCACTGAAATGAACATTTTCTGTGTGTTGATCACAGCTGATCATCGACAGTCCGCTCAATACTTTAGCAGACTGGTCGACTCTGCTTTGCTCTTATGTGCACTCCATTATTACAAAAACCTTTTAGTCATCACAGCCGTGCACTGTTGCTCATGCTGCGCACACTCTTGCAAGAATAAAGACAGATTTTGAAGGAACTATCGAGCGGCTCTGTCATTTTCACTTCAGCATTAACAGGAAAGGCACAGCCCATTCAGAGCTCTGCTGTACCATCGATCTGAATGAAAAGGCACATAAAAGATAATCCCGCCGTGTCTTCTTTTATAGACCTCTCACAGACTACACGGACATTAGGGAGATGTGAAACAGAGCAAACGGGAGTTTAATAGTTGTATTACATAAGCTGTAATTGAATTCCTGCAATTGTAGTGATGGATGTTTAATAGCAGCCATGCCTGTAATTACTGCGAAGAAACAGAGCTGACTGGTTGCTAAGGCAAGTGGTTTGGTTACCAAGGAGCTAATTAGTGATATGACATACTATTACTACTACTGCTTATTGTAGTTTGTACGACACAGTGAAACGGATGCTGTGAGACGGAAACGATGTGCTGTTCTTGAGGTTTTCTTTGGTTTATTTATGGATTCTCTGATGGCTGTAAAACTTCATTATATAACATTATTAAACAACCCATCTGTTAGAAAAATGTTCTGTGAGAGCTTAATGCTTTCAAAGGGAGCATCATGTTGCCATTCCTATTTCTTGGTTAGGAAGTTACAAGCACAGCATGACCATAAATGCTTCTTCTCCAAGGACAATACTCCTTCAGCGTGAGTTATTACCTCTGAAAGGTGGAGGGAAAACTGAAGTCTTCATCCACCCGTGTTATTTCAGAAATCTATAAAAGAGCCGTCGTGTGAAGAGACGATGAAAGCGGGCAGGTAAAGTGAGGCAGTTAGATGTCTGACGTCTGCCTGATGTAGGTGATGGGCTGAGTGGACCCCCCCCCCTCTGGTACCGGCGCGTTCAATCCACTAATGGAGCAACAGGGAGGACTAACCGTCAGAGAAGGAGATGGAGAGAGTAATAGAGGAGGACAGGGAGTACCAGAGGGAGGAGGGGAGGCAGGGTAATCTGAAATTTTGAGTCACGCCTGGAGTCCGAAACAGACTGTACAAGTTGTTTAATCTCTAATGGAGTGTTTGGGGACTGAAGCCCGTTTATTTATGTTTGTGTTAAAGGGGTCAGTGGCTGCAGCAGCCATTCCCGACAGCTCATGACCGTTTGACTCCGTGTCCCCGTTAGCTGCCATTAAAGATCGCCTCTGTAGCGTCAGTGTATTTGTGTGTTTGTCGTGTTCTCTCTCCATTCAACTCGGATGATGGCTCTGACTGACGATGACTCAGACTATCACGGCCCCCTCCTCCCTTTCCTCCACCTTTTCCCCTTCCTTCCCATACTCCGTTCTCTTTTTTTTCCTCTTCCTCTCTTCCTTATTCCTTTCCTTCCTCTCTCTTTCCACTGTGATATTCATAGCGCCAGCAGCTTTTGCATTGCATGTGCCAGTTGCTGTAGATTAAGATGTACTGGAAGTTATGGATGTTCTCTCCACCCACATCCTTTTATCTTTTCTAAATCGCTGACAACTCAAGCTCCAGTAATCCTTAATTCCTCAATTGAAACACTTTTCACAGGCTAAGGCGCAAACCTCTTCGCTGAATGGCGCACACTATCAATGGAACAATTCATGGAGTACATGAATATAATACAAAAATACCTTTAATATCTTTTCAGACTTGCAGAACACAAATATAGCAGGCAGGGTTCCTCCATGTTTTTACAAGTTAGATTTAAGACTTTTTAAGACCACTTAGAACAGAATTTAAAGCCTATTTCACGGCCGCACTGGCAAAAACTCGGAGTCCCTCTGGAACATCAAGATAATGTAAAAAAAATAGATTGATTAAAAACAACCGCACACACATGAACAGAGTATCGGCCTTGGACGATAACACATTTTTCTGGACGATATATTGTCCCACAAATTATTGACGATAAACGATATTATTGTTGACTTTACCAAGACCAAAATAACCACTTATGCAATGTTAATATATCATAATAATGCAAGTATATCCATTAAAATGCAGCAATTAAACTTTTATTTCACACTGGAATGTCCAGAACCAGAACTTTTAAATATCCTACATATATAAACATAAAACAACAAAGATAAGATAAGAACTCCGTCTCTGTCCCCCAAAAATTGGACCAAACTGTAGCATTTGGCTTTGCGTTTCTATGCTCCTCAAAGCTCACCTGCTGCCGTCTGTATTCTTGCGGCTCCGCCTCCTCCCACAGATACAAAGATCCTGAATGACTGACAAGATGCTTCACTCCCTTCATTTCATTCTGCTAAGCCACAAACACGTCCAGGTGCTGAGACCGATGCACAGAGTGAACCCTCTTATCATCCAGCGTGTTTGAAAGCGAGAGACGAGGAAAACAAACACACGCATGCACATGGCGATATATCGAGGTCAGATAAATAATTGAGCTCAGTTTAATTTATTGTGCGATTAATTGATTTATTATCGTCCCAGGCCTAACAGAGTATATACTGTATGTTAACAAAAAACCTCACAAATCCACCAAATTCTCAGCTCACTGTAAAGCCTGGATCAGACTACACACATTTAGCCTGATTTTGGCCCAACAGAGACGTCGCAGACAGTCGTTCACCGTCGTGCCCGATTCTGCGTTGTCAGATTGCTTAATGTTGCGTCTTCGCTTCATGTAGTGTGACATAATCAGCGATTGGCGATTTGGTGTCTGCGAAGCTTCACGACCACGATGCAGAAAGACTGATGAGTCAGACTTTTTGGGGGTTTGTCCGCCTGGTGTGACATGTCCAGCGACGTGTTCCTACATATCGACCTATGGAAGGACAGTGTGCCTCGCTTAACATCGGCCCAGATGACGGTGTTTTGACACGTTAATAAATGTGTTACCTCGAGTTCAGTTTGCAGAATGGAGAGCCCATACCGTCCTCTTCCCGCCACCCAGAGACGAGTCCACCGTCTTCTTTTCTTATTTTGTTTTTTTGGCTTTTCGCAACAGAGAACAGCCACCATCATCCAAAGTACATCTGTTGCTGTGACTGATTGACAGCTGCTTGTCCCGCCTCTCCATCTCTTGCGGTCTATTGCGACACAACGCGATGATCAGACGGTTGTCGCGTCTGGTCCCATTCTTGCAGTGTGACCACTCGCAAGTAACAAGACAACGTCCGATTTTATGACACAATGTTATTCTGACATGGCGACCCTCGTGAACGATAAAAAAATCTGTGTAGTCTGATCCAGGCATAAGGTTGCTTTCCATCATGCATAAATAAAGGCTTCCTGTGTGTGTTGGGTTAAATTTTCTCCCATCACTTCTACCTGCAAAGTCAGAAATAAACTGCTTCCTAATTTCATTGTAATGGTTGAGCTGGAACAGGAAGAAACTAATTAACTACGGTCACTTTACAAACACGTGTCAGACTTTATGACACAATAATTTCAAGATTTATTGGTTGAGAAATACACGTGGATCTTTGTTTTTTTCTTTCCTGCTGCCATTTTTCCAAGTGATGGAAATCAGTTGTAATGTCATATAATTTAAGACATAGCATATGAAATAAGACCAAAACTGTCAAATCTAAGGACTTTGTAAGGTATTAAGTGCCGTTTTGTAAATTTAAGACTGCGCGGGAACCCTGAGCAGGAGAGGCGAGAAATAAAACAGATACGAGCAAGGATTTCAATGCATGGTTGCAGTATTACAGTAGCTTAATTTCAATATTTAGAATCAGAAGCTTGTTTTTCTTTTTGTCTAATGTTTGTCAGAGAAAGTGTTTATAGATAAAATGCAGAAAATAACCCTGTATAAAACTGTAAAAAATACCTCAGATTACAAATCTGGAGCCCGGTAGATAATTTCATAAGCATACAAGAGTGATTACATAACTTAGGAGCCCAGATGTGAGCGTGGTTATGTCAATGCTTACAGTGTGCCACAGGGAAAGGGATCATCACATCAGAGGCATTTCAGCTTCTTTAAATGTTAAATTGGCTCTAACTGGAAGGCATTATTATAGCTAAATGGTATAAATACTGTCCTGTATGTGTGTGAGGACCTGAAAAAAGTTTAGTTTAACCGACAGGATCAGAGAAATTATGCAAAAATGTCTCAGATGCCACCTTTAAGAAGTTCAAGTAAGACTGGATGCTGATTTGTGTGAATGCTGAGCTCATACCTGAAACTATTTAAATGGAACGATTAAAAACGATTCGAGAGCACTATAGATATTGGGGCTGGGCGATATGGACCAAAAGTCATATCCGGACAAATTCAGACTGAATATATATAAACGATATACTGCATCTGAATTAGTCAGTCAAAGACAAATATGACATGTCACAAGTAGTTTTGTGAAATAATGCTCAGCTGTTCCAATAACAATAAAACATAAACATAAGTACTGTATAACTGCATAACAAATCCACAGATATCACTAAATATGACAATTCCTAGCAAGGGCAGCATTTATGTATGAAGACAAAACGAACATCAGACATTGAACTACGTATAGCGATGCGATATGGTCCAATTCCATATCTCATTTAAAAATAAATCAATATATTTTTATATCAACATATCGCCCAGCCCTAATACATATTAGACTAGCTGTATCCTCCCTCTATTTTTTTCTTAAAGTTTTGAAGGCATGAACCAGCTCTGGCTCAGAAAGCTTCGTAACCTCTCTGTCTAGAGCGCTCAGAGAGGGGCCGAGTGACATTCTCACCTTTTAATCTTCTCAAGCATCTTGACTTTTTTGCCCTTTATTTTTTCAGCAGACGCAAACAACTCCCCTGTCTTCTCTGCTGCTTCCAACTTCTCCTTCACCTTTACTTTCTCCTTTTGTTTGACAGCAAAGCTGCATGATTGCAGCTGGCACGCTTTATGTGAGGATGTATGAAGGTGTGATGTGAGTGTGTACTGTGTGCGGTTTTATTGTGTTATTGTGCCTCTGACGACTTACATCTGTTTTTCTGTTTTAATATAAATGTAAAGTTGTACATCGCGTGTGTGTTTTTCTGTAGATGCAGGCATTCCTGTGGGTTGATACAGGCATGGATGATCTGGTCTGTTTATCCCTGTGTGTGTTTGTGTGTGCACGGCTGCAGCTGTGGTTCCTGCCCTCTGTTTGAGGCGAGGTTATGGCATCCTGTTCCTTTTCCTCGCTGCCTCCCCGTTTGGAGCAGAGCCAGTCTCCTCGGTGAACTGTGCTTTACAGTTGGATACAGCTCGATTATCACTGTGGAGAATGCCGGCATCCGGACTAAGGCCTGCTGGGTAGCTGTGTGTCCGTGTGTGTGCATGTTCATGTTTGTATTTGTGACTGGATTCATCTAACACTTTCTTTTCATTAACAAATACACTTTTGATTTTAATTCTTTAAAATCTGTTTTTGTGTATGGTCTTTTCCTTATAAGTTTGTAAGGGCCATTAGCTGTTTCATCTTATTTAGAAATGTATATATTTTTTTTTTTTTAAATAATAAAAAAAATAAATAAAAAAAAAAAAAAAATTAAAATTAAATTAATTTAAAAAAAAAAATGTGTATATATATTCAAATGATTGATGGACTAGTTAATATCTAGGGTAGACTGAGTACAGTTGAGACAGTTTTCGGTCCTCTCATTTCCATGCAAAAATTTAAACATTAAAAAGGTCTGGACAGAAGATTTTTTTTAAATAAAATGCATCCTCTATTTGTGTACAAAAAAACATTACCAAGAAATAATATCCATAAGTAATCTACAATTTTCATAATTCATCAAAAACAAGAGGTGTGTTTTTGTCTCAGCTGTACTCATAGAATAAAAATACTGAGTACACACCATTGAAATGGCTGGAGAGCTGATACTGCTAATGTAATGAACTATTAAAAACTTCAATTACAACTTTTTTACACTTTATTAAGTTTTCAATTTGATTTAATTCAACAATAGGATAGGCAAACTTTTAAAAAAATAAAAAAACAAATTATTTAATGGATATTGCAAACAGTACACATGTGAACACTATAACAGTGCAATAATAGAATGACAAGTCAGAGTAGCCGACTTTTCAAATGTAAAACACAAACAAACAAAAAAAACTACCTTTGATTTGTTCTAATTTTGCCTAATTGTGACTTAAAATCTTAAAATCCTCAATAGCGTGCATATCAGTAGCGTTTTGTATTGGGGTACAGTTGAGACACAATGTCTCAACTGTACCCCGATGACCACCTCGCACATTTCACTAAATTTTGCGAAGACCTGACATGCTACAATTTCATGGAGTTTGCAGATATATAAGTTAACTTTAAAAGTAACAGAAAGACAGTAAGATATTCATAATGCAAACTCTCCCACATCGTTTGGCATCGTATTGGGACCATTATCTTTAATCATGTAGGATGAGGATATGGTTCCTTCCGTTCTTGGCTAGCAGTCCTTGCTCTCTGCTAACAAGAGAAGCAGCTTAGCTTTTTCGTGTTTTGGCCTTGAGAAACGGTCCGTCATTTCCGGTTTTGGTTTTGTGGGGCCACAATACAGATTAGCACCGCCTACTGTTGTGGCGACTTTATATTTTGTGCACATAGAGAAGGTACACTCAATTCTGCATTTGGTTTGGTGTGTTCTCTGCCCTTTTCTCATTGTGTTGTTGAAGCTGAGGCCGATTGATCACCCAACAACGTTTTCTGCCGACAACCACAACGGTCGGCATTCCGTCCATTGTCAAAGACATGCAGGACAGTGGATCCTGAGGACTGGAACTGAGAAACACTGAGTTAGGGCACATTCACACAGCCTTTTTGATTCAAATTAGGGTCTGTTTGCTTGGAAAGTCGGCTCAGTTTGGGGGTATTGTCAATGCGCAAACAGACTCTGATTTGGACCAAACAAGCGGACTCGGTCCACCCACAAACGCAGGTCTCAGTACGATTGAAGGGAACCAAAGGCAAGAAGTGGACTACAACTGCTGCACTGCATTTGGTTCAGCATGGCGTTGTGGGTTTAATATTATGGTTTATTTTATAAACGTTCGGCGTTGTGAACACTACCAAAGCAAATGCACGTATTGGACTTCTTTAGAAATGGCTCGTGGTCGAACGTGGAGAATGATGTGAAAGTTTTAATTGATAGTCAGAAAAAAAAAACATCCCAGTTTCTAGTAAGTCCAGAAATAATGCAGTTTTTAAAGTAATAAGTGGTGAAATGGAGGCTCTGTGATGCCCGCACAGTAGACCAGTACCCCATGTAAAGGGACTAGAGGCAGGAATTGTGAATAAACATGCATGTCCAGTTTTTTAATACTAACGGGTGATGAAGCGTTAAAAAACCAAAAGAACGAGCCCACCCACGTCTCTCTCCGTTGCCTTGAACAGGCTGTGTGCTGCATAAAGCACTGCGATTCGGTGGCCGAATTTCCCGCGCTGTCCTGCGGATGTGACGACAAATGACGCTTCATCCACGTCTCCGACAGTTTTGATACAGGAAGAAGACGGTCGCGGTAAATTCAAACACTGCAAGGAATATTTATGGATTCTTCTGGCGTCAGCAAACGATCCAGATCAACTGAAAGACACAAAAAAGTGTAACTACGAAGAAAAAGACTTAGCTTCAGTTTGTGCACGTGACAGCTTGGCTTGTGGCTGCAGTTACCCACAGCGCCAGTCGCAGCAGTCACGAGTCTCATTTCTTAATCTTGCCTCTAGTCCCTTTAAGTAAAAAAATAAAAATAAAAAAACTACTTCAACATTATATAATATAATATACGTGACATAATTGGAAGAAGTGGCAGCTCAGGCGACCTGACTGTGGCTCAAATGGCTGAAGTGTAACGTGAGCACGATCTCCGCCTGGAGGATCACCCCCACCCACCAACTGAGCCGAGTCCCCAATCGGACCGAGTCTAGCTGATTATCTGGTGTGAAAGCACCCTTAGTTGAAGTGCAGTGTGGATATAAATGCCTCAACCTCCACTCAAACTAAGTCCCAAATTGTACCAACTCAAGTGGATTTTTAGGTGTGAATGCAACCAAAATGTCTGTGTCTTTTTGGCCAAATTTTATATTTTACACCTCTTTGCAGACTGACTCATGGGTCTTGACTATTTAGGAAAGTAAATTGATTTTTTTTTTCTTTTTCATTTTTTGATTGTCATTTCCATTAAAAAAGGAAAGTCAGTTTTTCTGTCCATTGTCATGTCAAATTGTGGCATAGGAGCAGAAAATGCTGCTGTGTGTATTCTGTGTTTTCACATATGCATCTATCATGGAAAACCTGTTCAAAACCTTGTAATCATAATGACTGTATGTAAGTGATAAGAATAAAAAATGGGATTTCACCTTCTCATGTCAAGTTTATCCACAACTTATCTATCACTAAATATCGATTTCATGCTAAGAGTAGATAAGAAAAAGTTCCTTTTAGTTGCAGTAAATATGCATATGTTTGGGTCTGCTCCTTTATCCCGTCTGTGCAGTCTTTCTCCATCTGTGCCTGGCAGCAGCTGCTGTAAAAGCATGTACACAGGCAGAACGAAGCCAGAATTGCAGGCTAACACCCATGGTAACACTTCACATATGCTTCATATTCATGCATACCACAGGCCAACAGCAGGAGAAGCAAACATGCCGGCAGCACAGAATTTACTCGCTGATATTATCATGGAGTGGGTGAGAATGTGTTTGTGCAGGTGTCTGTCAAGTACAGATGCAGGCTTAAAAATGTAAACCTAGACAGAGGGGTCATGTGAAGTGGATGAAGTGCTGGATGATCACCTCAGAAACACAGTAGGTCATTTTGATGTATCCAGAACTATAAAACTCATGGACATAACAGGCAAACAGAAATCGTTTTTCCTGTTCTTTTGAGTGTCTTTCCCATTTTGCCTGAATCCTCCTGCAGCATATTTCCATTTCTCCATCTGGGATCAAGGAGGAGCCAAACAGGAAGTGCTTTTTCCCCTCCTTTTTTTTGTTCTGTCTGCCACCTCATGTTATTTATGCAAAGGTGCTGTGTGGAAAGTGAGTGGGGGAGCGAACCTTACACCATCAAAGTCAGTGTGGGGCTTTTATCAGCATCGCTTTGCATGTCTGCCTAAGTGATTTTGACCCTGTGTGAGTGTGTGTTTGTATGTGGCTTGGATCTGAGCTGCTCTCATTGTCTTTGTTTGCATATTGCTGAGTGAAGGGGAGGAAGTATAGTGCACAAATGGTGGAGGTGCTGTTTTTCATCACGGCCCAGACTGCTCGCTGCTCTGTTTGCAGCAGCCAAAATGTCTCCTGCTGTTTGAAAGGCCTCCACCAGTGTCATTAAAGGCAAGATTCCATTTAGTTTAGTGGAAAATCATCTGTGGAAACCATCCTTTTCTTTGTCTCAAGCATTCAAGACACAGCTTAAAGTTTTCTTTAGAAGTCCACTTTAACTAACAGAGCTTTTTTTTTTTACAGAAATAGTCTTATTTTGGACAATTAATTGCCTTAAATTGACATAGAGTTGTGACAGTAGGAAATTTGATGCTTTTTCTTTAATAAAAAGTCTGTGACATGTTTTGGCAAAAATATCAGAGATACAGAACATTTATTTTGAAGCTGCATCATTTTCTACCACTGTTCATAGCAACAAGTTTTAAGATTAGGAGTGAGCCACTTAAATCAACTCGAGTTGATTTTGAATCTCGAGTCTCAAACTACAATGCAAGTAATATAGGACACATTACACGTAAATGAAGCACTTTACATCATAAGGCAGGGAATATGGTTAATAACCGAAGAGCTCACACTAGCTCACACAGGAAACCCAGCTCAGAATATCTTACACCGGGGGTGGGCAAATCCGGTCCGCGCGGGCCAGCATTCTGCAGCTATTAGGAGGTTCCCTGTGGCAACACACCTTGTGCCCTTGTGCAAAGCTCCACAAAGCTCTGCACAGTTACCCACTGATCTGAATTAGGTGTGTTGCAGCAGGGAAACTCCTAATACCTGCAGGATGCTGGACCTCAAGGACCAGAGTTGCTCACTCCTGCTTTACACCATAATGACTTTAATGATGAGCAGGTCTCTTCTTAAATACTAAGATTTCTCTTGTCTAGGTTTGGTTACAAGCAGCTAGCACTTGTTAGTCATTCTGTGCAAATTTCTCATAATTCATGAATTCAGTGTGCCAAGGTTGTTAAAGCAAGCAGTGGTGGATTAGGATGTTGAATTGGCAGTCACTATCAAGTCTTAATACCTCTGTTGCAAAGCGATTTCATAAACCCTAAGCTTTAACATTGGACACTTTTTCATGGTTTTGTTTAGAATCTCAGTAGTTCATGTCTCAGAGATATTACATAGATGGACTATATTTAAATTAGAGTTTAAAATAAAGGAATAAAGGATCTTTACTTAAAGGTCAGACTTTGTAGAAGCAGGGCTGTACGCTTAGCTTTTCACCGAGCACAGTGCTCCCAAACGAAAAATTAGACAATAAGCACAATTTTCTTAAACACATTTAAATATTATTAATAATAACCTTCCCCAGCAACAGCCAAATAGCATTACACCGAGAAACAAACCTTTTAAATACAAGAACTTCTCTTCCTACATTTGTTGTCCAGTCATCTGCCACACTGCTGTGTCCACCAAGCGTCCACAGCAGGATTTGGTCTGGGTGGGGTTGGTCTGGGTCAGGGGGCTTTAGTATGGATGTTGATTTTACATTATGCATTGTTGTTGGGCACCAAACCGGTGTTACAGCAAAACCTGGACCCAGAAAATCTAACTGGGGGCGAAACGCCTGCCCCTGATTCTTCTTCTGCAGATACTTAACTGTCAGCACAGGTAACCTCTTCATTTAATCTTTGTTAAACAGCAATAGGAGAGAAGTTGCCATTTGTGACCCCCATATCTGTTCTACTGCAGGTCTCATAAAAACACAGAGACTCATTATTGTTTCCTACATGGAAGAAAAGCGGACGAGCCATGCTAACGATGTAAAAAACGTCTAATGGTTTAGATTACAGCTGTAACCAAACATCACCTTCACTCAGAAAATCTCCCAGATGTATTATTATTAATATGATGATATGATAATAATAATCATGATTATTTATTATCATTATTATTTCAAGCCCACAAAACGCTGCAAAGCTAGCTTTGACGTCACCAGTTTGGTTGGTTTGGCTCTAAGAGGAAACCTCTGACTCCTGATCATGTGTGAACATTTTATAGAGAAAATGAGGAAAATGATCTGAAGACTTGGAGTCTGGTAAACTGAGGCCCGCAGAGGAAAGCCAAGCGCTCTAGTATTTTTAATATCACCAGCGGAGCCCGTTTACCGGTATCGGTATCGCGGTACGGTCCTTACAAACATCGCTGTAATTCACCAACTCCGTTCCTCTTTAAGCCTCTAACCGGCTTCACACCTGGTCCGTGACGTGAACGCAGCGCAGCGGCGTGCCATGCGCACCGGATCGCGCCCATGTAATCAATGGTTTGAAACATATTGATCACGCCGCGGCGCATGAGCGGTCAGTCGTCGCTCCGGCATGCCGCGCCGCTGCGCTACAGATACGCGCCAGCTCTATTTTTGACGCTCCACGCACCGACACCGCGTCAATATCAGTAGTTCAGATCGAACCAGACAGGAAGTCAGACACGGGTTCAGCGTAAAATATTACGTAAAATATTAAAATATAATATAACTTCCTAAAAAAAAGCCACCGTGCAGCTTTAAACTGCTGAACTACCTAACATACAGCATCTCCGTGCCCACAAGGTTACAGTGAAATAGAAACCATGACACATGAACATGTGGACGAAATGAACCATTTGGATGAGAATCACAGCGATCTACATCCCTCGTGATTCCGTGATGTCACGAATCGCCGCTCACACCTGTCCGTGACGCGGCCGCGCAGCGGCGCGCCCTCCACCGGATCGCGCCCATGTACTCAATGGTGTGAAACATATTGCTCACGCTCGCGCGGAGCGGCCGTCGTCGCCCCGGCGGCCGCGCCGCTCGCTACAGATACGCACCAGCTCTATTTTTGACGCTCCACGCACCGACACCGCGTCAATATCAGTAGTTCAGATCGAACCAGACAGGAAGTCAGACACAGGTCAGAGTAAAATATCCGGTAACTTCCTAAACAAAACCACCGGCAGCTTTTAAACTGCTAACACCAACATGACATAATCTCCGTGTCCACAAGGTTACAGTGAAAGAAGAAACCATGACGCATGAACATGTGGACAAAATGAACCATTTGGATGAGAATCACAGGCGATCTAGCCGTCCTCTCGTGATTTCGTGATGTCACCAATCAACAACAGCTGGTGCACTCACGGGTGCGCTGCGCGGCCGCACAGTGAACGGTGTAAATGCTCGCGCCGAGGAAGTCGCAGCAAAGCCGCTGCGCTGCGTTGCGCTCACGTCACGGACCAGGTGTAAAGCCGGGGTAACAACAGCTGGTGCGCTCGCGGGTGCGCTGCGCGGCCGCACAGTGAACGGTGTAAATGCTCGCGCCGAGGAAGTCGCAGCAAAGCCGCTGCGCTGCGCTCACGTCACGGACCAGGTGTAAAGCCGGGGTTATTAGAAACACCTCAATCGGCAACACTCATAAATCCCTTCGCTACAGTCCGATGATCGGAACAGCTCTGCAGCAGGTTTCTCTGACATGACCGTCAGCTGTTTCTATCCGGGACTCCCCGTAATCCCGCTCCGCTACAGATCAGCCCCGGCTTCCTCTCTGGTCACGCGGCCTACGGACTGGAAAGCATCTGCAACAGGATCTGGATGCTGGACTGGTCTTTCAGCTTCACCTTTCATTATGTCCATCTTCTAAATTGTGTTACGGTTGTTAGTTGTTGTGTAGCTGGTGAACCGATGGTTCAATGTGGAGCTGGAGCACGCGGTGACTCAAAGCTGCCGCATGGCGGCGTCCTGACCATAAAAACGTTGCTACGTTTTTCTCTTATTTGCTCATATTTTTCATGTATTTTTCAACTGGCAAATTAATAAATTTAGTTTGGTTGGCAGTTTCATTTCCACTTTAAATCAATCCTGACTTATTTAAGAACCAAAGTGTAAATTAGAGGAGAAATCTATACTCGCACCGTGCTCCCATTTTTTTCTGGTACTCGCACCAATATATTTTTAGGCGCATATGCGAGAAAACGCCGCACTGTACAGCCCTGAGAAGGGATGTCCCAAGAATATATATATATATATATAGATATATACTGTAAGATATAGTAGATGTTACCTTATATTAAGCCTAATACCTTCACTCACATGGCAAAGTATGTGGTTCATTCATTCAACAGAATCAGATTGGTATCGGCCAATGCGCTCAGCCCAGTTTGGTATCGGATTGGATCTTAAAAAACTGTATTGGTGCATCTCTAGAGCAAAACACTTATAACATTCCACATCTGAGGTACAGTGAATTTATTTTAAGAGTTACTATTATAAAAGATTTAAAATTGAAATAACAGCCCTTCCAAACAGATAGAGAGGCTGTATGTTTCTATTTTGAATCGACTCCAAGTCAGTTGCCAATTCAGGCATCACTGTTTGACCCATTTGTGAACACAGTGCCAGGTTTGTGGGGGTTTTTTTCTGAATTTTTGAGTTAATTTTGACTTCAGACACCCAAATATGTGCACTCAAGCAAAGAAAGGGTTATTCTTTTTAATAAGAAGTCCCCACAAAACCTCTTGAACACTGAAGAGCTCTGGCTTCAAGACAATAGCATCTGCCATATTTAGCAGCAGTAGGAAAGTGCAGGTAGTTTGTAGCGTTCTATGTTCATATTATCAATTTCTGTGAAACTGCACTGCTGTATGTAGGCCAAATTTTTTCAGTTGATAAGTGGCTTTCAGTGCAGGAAGTATAGCATGGCACTTCATTTACAGATCCAAAAAAATAGGTATAACATGACTTTATTTTCTGAAAGATGTAAACATTTAGATTAGCATAAATATGACATTTGAAACCAATAACATCTTGATTTCATTCACATTTCTGTCCCATATTTTTTGTTGTTTGCCACACTAAAAGAAAACAAAGCTAACCATAATGTGAAGTGTCAGGAGTGCTGAAAATGGTTTTCTCTAAAAACAGACTGGAAGATGCTGGAAGACTGGAAGAGTGTCAGGGCTCACACAGAGAGAAAAAAAGGTGTGTGAGATTACAGGAGCAGAAGAAAACAAAAGAAATGTGATGTTGGGAGTGAATGGAGGAAAGAGTGAGGAGGTGTTTGAGATATGGCTGGGGAGGGGGATAAAAGGAGATAGTAGAATAATGAATGATGAAGAGGTAGCAAAGAAGAGGTGTTGGAGACAGGAAGAATGTGAGAAAAGAAAATGAGGGGTTGCTAAGTAATCCTTTCCCTTTATACGTAATTCGGAGCTGGTGGCACTTGAATGAGCACAAGTAGCATAGCAGCAAAACCATAAAGTACCAGTGATAATACAACGGAGCCTCAGGTTGTTATTCACTGTCCTGCTGAGAATTACTTTAATATTTAGATAGAAACTCACGGTGTATTTAGCAAGACACAAACAGAAGGTTTAATTAGAATCATAAAGGCACTACGGGTTTAGGTGTGATGATTTATCAGCCAAAGTGGGTCCAGTGCATTTTCAGGGCTGATGCTAGAACTCATATTCAGCTGGTTGGAGGAAGAACCAACAATGAACTGGTTTGGCTTTCCAAAGTCAGGAAGTCACCACACAGTCACGCCATTATATCACTTAAAAATGTCTTCCAACACATGTTCGAACCTGCAGAAGACCGATGTGTAGAGATGCAGTTGATCTCAATAGATTCATGTTTGTCTTGGTTTTTCAGTACAAGCCAGTGTTTTAACATTTCCAGTCTGATGTGGAAACAACCCCAACTAGCATTTCCTAATTCTGTCTAAGAACAGGGTTTGTACAAAGTCACAAACATTGGCGATAAAAAGCGAAGCTTGCGGAAGAGAGAAAAATTGCAGTTCATCTCTCCTTCACTACGGTCTGGCTGCAAAGGTAGTCGATCCTCATAGACTCCCATGTTAAAAAGGCAAACTTCACAGCAGAAGTAAACATGTTTACAGTCTCATTCAAAAAATAATTTTAGGTTTAATAGCTTAAGTTTACCTTCATGACAGCTGTGGGGGAGGGGGGTGATTTAGATATATTTCATCTATTAAGATGTTGTTTAATCTTGAAATTAGGGGTGTGTCAATTTGATTCACCAGGGGACATATGGGCTGTCGTTGCTATTGTCATTATTGGTGGCTAGAGGCTAAAACAACCCTGGTTTTTAGTTGGCTAACACCTCACCATAGCTTTAGTCCACCTACCTCCGCTAGCTCCTGTTAGCTTTGGGTTATCTCAGTTAGCTCTTAGCTACAGGTAACTCAGAGTTTGACGGGTGTCAGTCAGCCACCCTCATCTCAGTTCCACCTCTTTGCCTACTTCTGTATTTTCTGGGAGAGACAAGAGGCATGATGATGCCCAGATGGTGATGGTGGGGACTTGGCTTCACTTCAGCTGTTCAGAAACCTACCAATGATGTCACGGAGGCTTCTTCCATCTCTTTATATACAGTCTATGGTTTTGACATTTTGTTATAAATGTATATGTCAAATAATTAAATGTGTTTTAAAATCTGTAGAATGCTGTTCATGAATTAAAGTGAAGATGGTGATTGTGAACAGCTCTATGCAGGACATTGACCAATGATCCAAACAGCAGGGAAATGATGAGTTAAAGGGGAAGTTTGTTTTTTTTTTCAACCTGGACCTATTTTCTAGCATGAAATATTTTCATTTACTCACCCACACAGTTTAGGTGTAACTTGAATTCCTTTAGGAGATATTTAGATCCACTCCAGATCCGCATATGTACAATATAATGTAAGCGATGCAGGCAAACGCACGCAGCCTCTAAATAAGGCATTATGTGCCACAAACTCCTTCAATTCGCCAAAGTTTTGTTACGAAACATGAGTCGGACCCCCTCCCCCCCCCCCCCCCCCCCCCCTGTGAGCTCGAAGCAGCTTGAAGTGACTTTTTTTGTCGTGATCCGTCCTTATTTACAGACATTTACTTGCTATGTTGTCGTATAACAGTGACGTCATCAAAGCCACCACAGTAAAAATGTGCGTAAATAAGGATCAAAATAGTGGATCTACATATCTCCTGAATGGAATTCAAGTTACACCAGAACTGTCTGGGTGAGCAAACAAATGTATTTTATGGTAGGAAATAGGTCAAGGTTGAAAAAAAATGAACTTTCCCTTTAATGTTTTCAAACTGCTGCTTCAGCTTCACATCTATGTTAAAAATCAGTTATTTATTCTTCTATTTGAATGGCTGTGGTGGCTTTAGATTTTTAAACAGCCTAATCCTTTAATGTGGTCTGGTTGGTCTACTTAACCCCTGACATAAGTGGCTCTTTGTTCTTGGCCAGTAAAGAGTTGTTTTTCTGGCTGGAGCCATATCTTTGGCAGTGGAAATGGAAATAAGTGGTTTTCCAGTTGGGCTGAAACGAGCTTTAGTAGCGAAACCTTCATTGAGGTGAAGGTCTGGTCAGGGTTGCTACTAGGAAACTATGGAAAATCATCATCCTTTGCCTCTTGTTCTTGCTGTAAACAGACCTACTTTTCCGTCTGTTTAATCACACGATTAACGTCTAGTTATGGTTTGTGCTTGCTTCTGTATTCTTCACCCAACTCAGAATGTGTTTGCCAGTGCTCAGTATGATACTGCAGTCCCCGTGGACAACATGATCAAAGGCTTTTTGCTTGCTATTGAGCTGCAGCAGCACTTTGGAGAAGAACTGGAAGAAATAATACTGAGGATCCTCTTTCATGTATCAAATATCATTAGGCTATCGTGTGATACTTCATTTAGGTTGTTCTGAGGAAACATTTGGGACTGAGATAGGCTTTAGACTTAATAATCTGGCCTTTTTACAGTAGATCGAAAACAGTGCTTCTGCGCTGTCTTGTCTGCGAAGCTCTAGTTCACCTACATCCTCTTGTAATGAATTCATGGGATGACCTTCAACCCCTTGAGGAAATGAGCTGACGCTGGAATGACTGTAGAGCCATCTGGATCTCATCTTCTCATCAGGATGGCATTGCAAACGTGTCTCAGATACAAACTGCAGCTCACTGACAGTGAGACAACATGTCGAATTAGTTAAAACATTTCATCACTGTCTCATCCCTCTTCCTCTTTCTCCTCCTCTTCTTCCTCAGGCCTCTTCCTGCTTGTCTTTATAAGTCAGTCCTGCACACACAAACACACCGCATCATCGGATGATCATAAGAAACCAGCAAGGCTCCTGTCTGATTTTCTTGATTATTGGACGACCAGTCAAACCTCTGACAGCATTTCCCTGCAGGCTGACTGTGCATGTGAGTGTTTGTGGCTTTTAATTAGATTTCCTGCATGATTACCTGGCCACCTGTTTGTTTGGCATCCTCGGAGCAACAACTGCACCATGATCTGTGTGGATTTATCACAGGAGAAAACAAGTTGCACAAGTTTCCTCTTATATTAAATCATTTGAATACCAAATGAGTTATCAGAAGATAAAGTGACATACAAGATGCTGGTAATTGATGAAACACCACAGGAGGAAAAATATGGATAAACGATTATATGATTATTGTTTCCTGCAAGACCACTTGTGTTGCTCACCTGAATTCCACCTTTGACTGTATTTTACTCAATGTGGTTGATGTTTGTGGGGTTTTGTGTCTAGATTTAAGAAAATGTATTGCTATTGTTATGTTAACAAGCACATAATTGATTTTGTAAAGACATTTGGACATGAAATACATGTCACAGGTATATTAATGAAATGTGAATTCCACTAGAGGTGTTTGGTTTTGCATGTTATACAAATACCTAGCTGTTTCCATGGTGGCCCCACCTGTGTTTTCCCATGTGGGCTTCCACATATGGGATGTAACGATATGAAAATTTCATATCATGGTTATTGTGGCCAAAATGATCACGGTTATCATTTTTATCGCAATAGTATAGAAATACCCCCCAGCATCTTTAAAAACATCCGAAATGGGTCCAAATGTCTTCTTTGTGCTTTTTAAAGGGGGGAAAAATTTCAAGCGAACTGTTCGTGTGGGAGCCTTTGTTGCTTTCCACCATGTTTTCATAAATTAAACATTGCAAACTGCGACTGCTGCTGCTTTTCCAGCCAATGAGCAGCATCACTGGGAGTTTTTCAACGTGCGGTAATCAGTCACGGTTTTAGCGATAATTAAAATTGAAACGGTATTACTAATCGTTGGGAATTTTATCACGGTTAACCATTTTACCGGTAATCGTTACATCCCTAGGGCCCAAATCTGCCAATTTGTCCAGTTCAAGCCCATGCCTATTGGCTATATGGGAAAACACAGGTGGGGCCACTATGGAAACCATGGACTAACCCACTTGGGTCCCTCATATACAGCCAAAATTTAACCCATATGGGCCCCACATGGAAATGCTGTCTGGGTAGTCGTATTAAGCCCTAATTTCCACTAAGTAAGGCTATTTTCTGAGATCCCAATGAGAAACGTATAACAGCTCCCTTTTCAACCATGTTTTACACCTCTGTTTACAGCAGCTGGGTGTAGGAGGTGGATTGAGCACCTCCACTTCATTTTCCTCTGCCTTGGGAAGCCCCTTATTTAAACCACACAAACTTTCACCGTAAATTCTAAGTAGTTGGCTTTACTTTAAAAAAAATATTAAGCAAACTTGCTGCCTTAGGAAAATTAAGTATTCAGTAATAGGAATGACTAAGTAAATTCACTAGAATTGTTTAAGTTTGTTGAACTTTTTAAAACTTTTTTATTATGAGCTAAAACCAGTATTACAATTTAGAGTGTAGATTTGGTTGCAAAGTACAGCATGCGTGTTATTGTATGTGATTGCATCGAGTAAAAAGCCAGAAAGCTCACACTGGCACACACAGCACCAAGCTCTTGATAGATACTGTAAATACTTGCATAGCAATGCAACTTGCAAAATATTTTTTTTCTCATTATCTGTGCTTTGATAATAAATACTACAGCTGGTCCCTCAATTTGACACGATCTCATTGCAGGGCATGCTTTTATTTTGCTGGTATTGGGAAAAAACCACATTGCAGTGAGCAAGATGGAAATGATGTAACATCCAGCCAGCCATTTAAGAAAAAAAAAAAAAAAAAAAAAAAACTTCAACTTTGAATAAAATTTTCACTTCTTTTTAAAAAAAAATGGTACAGGTTAAAAATTTAACAACTTTAACCATAGGAATGAGAAAAAAAGATTTATTCCTCTGGTTAGTATCTGATGATTAAAACTGCTTAAACAAAGAAAAAACATACACAACAAAAAATAGACACAAAAACAAACAAACAAAAAGAATAAAAAAATTAAACATCTTCCAAGCTTGTTCCACAAAGCAGGATAAAAAAAAATCTTACCCTAATTAAAAACTGTAAGATTGTGGATCACTTGAAATGAGCTACTTCCAAAGTATCTTCGCCCAGGTTTACTGTGTATGACTTTGATATGCCTATTCTAAAACAAAGATCTGCCTCTTTTGCTTTTTGTTTCATTTTTTTTCCATTTTGTTATTGGTGCTCTCCTGGTCGCTGACATGTTCAAGCCTGCAGTATGATGTGGCTGAAGCAGCAGGAGAAGCAAAAAGTGAGGAGGAGAGTCGGAGTGAAGGTGGGATGGATGAGGAGAAGAGATGTTTTTGACACGACTTGACAGTCAGACATCTGAGGAAGCTGAAATTAGCTCATAAATTGCAGCTTTTTGTTACATTTTGCCTGGAAATTTAGCTGAAGATGACAATTTCTCCCCAGTGCAAACATGAACAGACCAGAAATGCATGCACATTTTCAGGAGAAGACAAAAAAAACCTAATTTCGTCTATGCACACACACACTGTGCCCCTCCCCTCTTCATCCTCTCCTCCCAGAGGCGCAGAGATATTTTTATCTTCCATAAAGCCCAAACGCTAATGAAGCATCGATGACACAAATACATTTCCACGATTTTCCGTATCTGGCTTCCACGGCTGCTACAGCCTCCCTGTCTGCCATTGTGAACATAAACTGTCACGCTGCACGAGTCAGGATCATTCACACTCAAGTCTCACGCGTTCCAATAATTATTTCACATGTAAAATAACCTTTAATTATGTATTCAGTCTTAAAACCTCATTATGTGAGAGAGGCAGTGAAGTGAGACAATTCCACTCATTTCTAGTCCATTTGCTTGTTTTGACAATGTCACAAAATAAGACTCACAGCTTTTGCAACATTATCTGGCAGTTTCCTCAAAACCATTTTGGGAGTGATTTAATATGCAAGAGAAATGACTGAAAGGTTTCATCTTTTTCTCACAACCAGCTGCAAACTTGAAAGATTTGAATAGTTTATTTGTTCCAAAAGATGCAGAACAAAAATCTGCCACCTGATGCATGCAGACTCTGATGTTTTGTCGTATTGTTGCCATCTAGGAATATGCTCCCATTCAGCATGATGCAATAGACTGTCAGTGAGCATGACGCGCAGAGGTCGGACCACATCGCTGCCATGTGCCTCAGACATCCTGGCAGCACACGCTAGCCTTTCTCCTCTGTGCTGTCAGGTTAGTGCTCAGGCAATGTCATGAACCTGTCCTCCAACGTTAGGGTTTTCCTCAAATAATTCTCCACAAACTCAAGTATAATGCCGTGTTTGATGGATAAATATAGTTGTATTGAATCAGGTTGTAGTTTGTGCTGCTCATGCTGTTCAGGCTTTCACTGTTTGTTCCCTCGTCTTTTTCAGTGGTCTAATTGTCACTACTTGCGTCACTGAGCAGGTTCTGAAATGTGATGTTTGAAAAACCCTGATCTATATTTCCTAGTCCAGGGATCACAAAATCCGGACCTCTTGGGCCAGTGCCCAGAGGGTTTTCATTGTGTTCTTGTGCCAACACACCTGACTCAGTTTAATGAGTCATTGGCTGTGCTACGAGGCGGGGATGGGTCGCGGGAGCACGCAATAAATGAAACGTTTGTTCACGTTTGTCTTAAAAGTCTCCAAGTGTCACTAGATTGTCACTCGCTGTTTTATTAATAGAGAGCTATCAGAGGGTTTGAAAACTCGCTAAATATAGCGAAAAAGACGCCGAGTTGTGCCGTGTGCGTCAGCGTAATTGGTTGTACCAGAAACTTGGTGCTAACAAACGTTCCGCTTCCGATGGATTCTATGGTGTTCGGCGGACTGGGCATCAAAAACAGGAATCAAAATTTTAAAATTTTAATGATTCCGGGAGAATCGAAGAGTTAGTCCCGGTTCCCATCGATGCTCGTTTCTCAATGCCCAACCCCAATGATGAATGAGGAAAAAAAAAAAAAGAAAAGTGATTGCAACTGTTAACTCCATGTTGCTGCTGGGTGTGTTTTTATGGTGAGACGTATGTTCAAATGTCACTACGCAGTCGCTTACGTGCCCGAACGTAAATGCAGCAAGTGTTGTCCCGATTCCTATGGAAGATTACAAAGCCCTACTCCTTGTGGCTTCAATTCGAGGGTGCAGTGGTAGTGGGTGAGGGCTAGTGGTTGTAAGTAGGGGGAACATGGAGATTGGTCAATAGTCTCTCCAGTGTGTCCTGGGTCTTCTCCAGGGTCCCCTCCCAGTGTGAAATGCCCAGAACAGCTCACCAGGGAGGCGTCCAGGAGGCACCCTTACCACGTGCCCAAGCCACCTCATCTGGCTCCTCGCTACTTTAAGCCCCTCTGAGATGCCCGAACTTCTCACCCTCTCTCTAAAGGAGAGCCCGGCCACCCTGTGGATAAAAGCTAATTTCAGCCACTTTATTCACAACCTTGTTCTTTCGGTCACTACCCATAGCTTGTTACCATAGATGGGGGTAGGAATGTAGATCAGCTGGTAAATCGAGGGCTTTCCCTTTTTGGCTCAGCTCCTTCTTCACCACACGGACCACTGCAGAGTCTGCATCACTGACGATGCTGCATCGATTCAACTGTTGATATCCCGCGTTATCCTTCTTTCAATCATGAACTAGACCCAAGATACTTCAACTCCTCCACTTGGGTCAGGACCCCCTTCCCAACCTGAAGAGGATACTCCATCTTTTTCCGACTGAGGATGGTCTCGGATTTGGAGGTGGAGGTTATACTGTATGTCATGCGAGTGACAGCGTAACAGTTTAAATGAGGGAAAGGGATTGGAGTTGAGATCTAGTTGTATTACTTAAAGGAATAAGTGAGCAGTATCATCTAAATACAAGGACACACTATGCCGGTGAATCAGCACAAGAAATAAAATCACATGTACGTGTAAACTGAGAATCTATATATTTTTTATGTCAGTACGCACACACTGTATAAATATGCTATTGTGCACAGAGGAATTCTTGTTGAGTCAAACAGATTTCACATCTTTCCTAAAAGAAATGAAGAAACATTTTGAATAAACTTTACTTTCTCTAAAAAATCAGCCCCTCTCATCCTATCTCATCTTCATCTCATCTTCCTTCCTTTTGCATAAAGCCTTCATGCTCAGGGAAGGAAATATTTATCAGTGTATTGTGTAATGATCACAACATGGACATGTGGGAGCTAAACTGAACGTAGACTCAGACTACCTCCCTTAACAGACCAAACATGAAGCAGCACAACAACTGATAAGGAGGTAAACATGAGATTGGGAATGTAAATTTAAGGCAGACTGTCCCGTTTAATGAGGATAGATAAAAATGCAAGTTTTGTCAGGTACAAACCTCCTGTAGTCCCAGATTGCTGATCAGGGTTGAGGTTTTCTCAATGATGCCTTGATCAAGACCTCCTTATTCTACTCACATCAATCTCAAGAAAGAAGAGAGATTATTTTTTTCTGGTGTAATTATTACTCATTACTTTGTATCAACCTTTTGAGGCTGGAAAAAGAGTAACTGAGTGCCAGTATTTCGATAAAGACCTCAGTGGGGGAAAACCTCTCTAAAAGCTCCCTTTGGCAGCATGTGCATCCTAAATGTATCCTAAAGCTAAAAACTAGACTGAGTGTAAATGTCCTTTAATGACTGTTGACTGTTTGGACTTATCAGAGGCTGAAGGTTACTGGGTGTTAGCTGAGCTGTCGGAAGCAGGATTTGAACGGATTAGAGATTTCGACCTGATGGCGAGTGGTTCAGGGCTGTGGCGATGCATTTAGAGACCGTCGCGGCCTTGTTTGGTTCGACTGATATCACTGAGGAGTCTTAGTCGTTGTTGTCCCAAACAAACGAGGCTTGGCTCTGATTAGTGGAACACCCATGAACTTTACGTAAAGGTTGTTAGAAGGCTTAACAATTCACCCCTGAAATCATCCAGAAACTGATTTCTCTTGCATTCCTGCAGCTAGCATATCTCTCAGCATCTCTACACCACATCTGTACTTTCTCCATTTCTGCCTCTGGCTTTAGTCATGGCCATCTGGCCTCTTTCTGCAGTAATGAAGTGTTATAGAATTTAGATTACAGACAGAGCATCTCCAATAACAACTCTCATCCTCTCTCCCTCTGTCTTTCTGTCTTTCACTCACACACAAGGTGCAGCTGCTCATATTCTCACAGCTATTTGCACGTATAGTTACAGTCCACCAGAGATGGCAAAATATGATATGAATGGTATATTTGGACTTTAAAGTTGTATTAGATACATTTTTCTTACTAAAATGATCATATTCTAAATAGAAATACAAAAATATAATCAAGGTCTTTTACAAAAAAGTAAGATTTACAAGGTTTATTCAAACAAAAGTGGTGTTTGAAATAACACAAGATGATTATTATTGTCGTGATTTTGATGAAAGTAATAAAGACTCATGGTGATACACTTTTTTAAGTGTCATTTTAATTTATAATTTTCTTGTATAGCAGCTTGTGTATATTTCCAGCCATATTTTTTGTGAAATTAGAATTTAAACATAACCATGTACATCCTTTATTTTATTTTAACATATTCTTTAAAAATGAGTAGGCCTACAAAAGTAGTAGGTATTAAAGGGACACTGAGTAACTTCTGACCCAAACATTAGTGTAATGTAAGTAATAATAAATTATTTCTGGGGTCAATATGCAGCACTCGGTACATATCGATGCTCCGAGGCGGCTGCCCCTTCTCAAAAACTAGACATTGTAACTTTGCAGGAGCAGATCCGTCTCTCATCATGTGACCTGGAGCGCTTTGCTTTATGGCTCGATAACTTCGCTATCAGCTGATCAAAGTGGTCTGCAAACACGATTCCAAAACACAGATAGAGACTGTTTTATTTTGCGACAGTTGTGTGGCCTGTGGGAAGTTACAGGTTTAGTGCCCCTAGTGGCCAAAAGGTACACAGTACCCCTTTAAGTGTTAGTTATCTCTACATTGCGTTTTTAAATAGATGTTTTTCCTTTTTCCTCCTATTTTTTATAAGATAAAAATATAAATTCTTTTTAGACTGTGATTATTAATGTTATTATGATTTTATTATGTGGAACCAACTTTTCAAGCCACTTTTCTAACCACCTGTGGCTTTAAAGCTGTAAGAAACGTTATGAAATAACTCTCTTTTAAAACTGATAACTGCAATACAATAAATACCCTAAAATATACAGTAACCTGAGCATTTTCAGCAATGTCAACTGAGGTATCCTTTACTTCTTCAAGTCCCTGATTTATAGGAATAAAAACAACTGAATTCTAATAGACAGCATTAAGGTTATTTTATTGCAGCAGAGCAAGATAATACTGATGTCCTGACATTGTGGTCTTTATCTTTTAAGACTTAGGCCTAAGTTTTGCTTTAGTTACTTTTCCATCTGATTCACAAAGCTGTGAAACACGAGTGCAACATGTTGTTGAGTTAATAACATTCTGTGTTAGCAGTTAAAGTAATTAGTTGTGCAATGTAATGACACATATTAAGCAGACTTGAGCTGTTTATACTGCTGTGTCACAGCTGTTAAACTCAAGTGACCTTCGCTGAAATCATGTGGATTTTATCTGACAAAATGAGTGCAGGCGGCAAAAGGTTTTAAAGGTTTTTACAACAGATTAAAAACTTGCGATGCAGCTGGAGGGACGAATATTAGCCGAATGTCTTTCATTGCTTTTTGAGCTGTGGATTATGAGAATAAAAAGCTACTTTTCTGTGTATTCTGATTCATTTAAAGCCACTTACAGCTGTCAGGATTGGAGTAATAGCTCATACTGTATTCATCCTTATGAGCAATATTGTATGGAAGCACATCTGAGTTGCAGTTTCAAACCCCATAAATTTGGTTGAATGATTTAGATGAAGTTGTTGAATCTCTGTTTGTAATTTAGATGATTCTTTCTGAGATGTATTTGCAAATTTAGCTCCAGTGTGAAAAGGATTGAAGGGCTTTATAAATATCAGTCTGAACCGAGATCATGACTCATTTGATGCTTGTTTATCTACAAAATCTGTGCACATGTCTGCATTTCTTATTTAACACTGTTTTCATTGGACGGTTTGACACATCATCACTTCATATTTTTAGTTAAACTAATGAGTCTTTAGAATGGCCCTCACAAAGCCGAGCCCTGAGGGGCAGAATTGGAGAAAGACGAGGAAAAGGCTAGTGCCGAACAAAGCTGAAGGGATTAGCTCCAGTTTTTGAGTCCGATGGCGAATCCAGCTGCTGTTTTTTTCCACCTCTTTTCCTCCCTACATCCTCTGTGCTCTCCCAGTCTGAGCCCTCTCTGTCCTTCTGTCTTAATTCCTTTCTGTCTGTCTTCCTCCCCTCTGTGCTGGCTGTTTTTTCCGCTGCCTTAAACCTGGGGCCAGGAAGTGTGTCTATGGTGACGGCAGGAAGTAAAGCCTCGGCCGTTCAGTCACGGCCAGGTCTCCGCGGCACAAAGCGCACGCTGTCTGGAGCTCCTTGAAACTCTTGTTTTCTCATTCATCGCAGGCCTCAAAAGGTTCCTCCTGCTGAATCTCTGACAGCTCTGACATGTCTTTGTCTCAGTGTTGGACCAAAAATAGCAACAAAATCCTACTATTATCTCTTATTAAATTGAAGTTAAAGTTCAAACTTTTTTTTGTTTGCTTTACTGTAGCTCATTCAGGTTCTAGGCAACATGATGCTGTGTACATTAACATTTGTACTATTTTCACTGCTAAACAGCAAATCCAGTCTATTAATCCAAGTTTCCCTCATGTCATGAAGCTTACGTTCATCAGAACATATCAGTTCATCAGCTGAAAGTCTTCCTTTGGTGGTTTTCCTCTCTTCACTGACCTTTGGCCTCTGGCTTTGCCAAAGCTTGAGCCAAAAATGAGGGATATTTGTATGCTGGACACATCCACACCGTGCCCACAGTGTTCGTGTGTTTTTGTGCCACTTGGGAGGATTGATTGTTAGCTCTGCCTACACAAACTCCTCAGCGATGCCGCTCGTCTATAGCTGTGGAGGAAAAACGCACAAGGAGATCAAATCCAAGCATTCATGACAACATAAATTTTGAAATACAGTTGCACGGTAACAAAACTGAGCAAATGAGAGAAAATTAGGGATGCAGGATAACCTTTTTTTAAAAACTGATGACTGATACATTTCAGCAACTAAAGGCCAATACAGATAACCGATAACACACTATCTAATCATGACATCAAAACTATTAACAAAACCAAAAATACTCTTCAAGCTTAAAGACGGGATTTTCTACTTCTGCATGTCCGATCTTAAAAATTCCAACTGACGTTAGTGTGTAAAATAAGAAGGGAAAGTGGTTCGGAAGCAGCTTGCACACTAAAAACTCCTGGATCAAACT
Source organism: Atherinomorus stipes (assembly GCA_023101725.1). Taxonomy (NCBI): domain Eukaryota; kingdom Metazoa; phylum Chordata; class Actinopteri; order Atheriniformes; family Atherinidae; genus Atherinomorus; species Atherinomorus stipes. The sequence continues at coordinate 765,658 of JALJCO010012581.1, read as the reverse complement.
ACTGGGTTAAAAAGGGACCAACTAATTTCTGGGTTTTTGACCCAAATTCTGGGTTAAAATAACCAAACATTGTAGTCAATATAACCCAACTTCTTGGTAAAGTATTCAACACGTAAGTTGGGCCAAAAAAAACAACCAAATTTTCTGGATTCAAGTAAGCCAAAAATTAGTTGGTCCTTTTCTAACCCAGCAGTGAGTCAAAAATAACCCATTATAGGTTATTTTGGACCCAGGAGTTCTTAGTGTGGGGGGTCTCCCTGTGAAGCAGCAGCTTTCTTTCCCCAATTACAATATATCTGTAACAATATGTTATCGGGGCAAGTCGTCACGATATCAGACTTATCGGAATGACGTAGTAATTTCCTGTTATCGGCCCGACAATTATCGCGCACCTGTAGTGAAAATGTTCAGATATTTAAGAATCTCTGGTTGACTCGTTGCATCTATTTGAATTCTCGTGCAAGTGAACAGCAGAGCATCAGAAAATCAGCTCCATGAAGTCATAGATTATGAAACTGTGACAGCAAAAATCTGAATCTTTCTGCTGGTGGCAGCTGGAGGATTAAAGGATCAGTTCACCCACATTTTACAGACTTCTGCAGATTCCAATGATAGCTGCTCGCAGAGAGACCTTTGGATTATCCGAGTAAACGGGGATATATTTGCAGAACTAGACATACAAACACAACTCAGCTCAGCTTATTTGTATTTGTTTAGACACTGAAGCCCAAACTATGAATATCTCATAACTTGAACAAATGAAAATCAAATCTGGCTTGATTTGACACCAAATGTAATGGATTAGATTTCTATACTTGTTCCTCGGTTATTTTTATGAACTAACCTTCAGACTTCAGACTAAAGTCCTTTTATCTCCAAACCGGCTCCTGTTCTAGAGAAGGAATAAAAGTAAAAGACAGCTGAATAAGTCTTGTTGCTTTACATTCAGCTCAAGTTTCATTCTTGGAAATTTGGGATCGTTTGACGGTTTGATTGACCGAGTCAGTCAAGCAAGAAAAGTATTCCTTGAATGCTTTAGATTAAATGTTTTTCCTCATTGTGCGTAACAGTCAGTGTGGGTCTAAAATCATTAACGCTGGCTGAGAGGAGAGAGCCGGGATACAACAGTAACTAATGAGTCTGACATTATTTGCTATTTTGCTGAGGGGAAAAAAAAAAAAATCAATGTCAGCACTCAGACGCTGAATTACTCTGTAGTGGTACAGTATGAGTTCCTGGGTGGGTTACAGGATGTCATAGAAGATGTAGTTTATTGGTAAAAACTCTAAAGACTGGCTCTTGAGACTTGGCTACTTTCCTGACGGTTACAGTCAAATAGAAAAAAACACAAAAACAAGTCCAACCACCTATTCTAAGCTTGGTGTGTGTCATAAGCGACATTACAGCACATTAAGTGCTTCATGTTTTATCACAGAGGTTAAATTATGCACGTTAGGGCCCGTTTATGCTCTCTGTACATACATAAATAAGTATATCTATTTCAAACTAGAACGCAGTGCCGAGTTCAAAGGTCCAACGTCGGTTAAAACAAACATGGCGTCAGTAGAGGAGGTTGTGATCAAGCACATTCTCAGAGAGGGATTTAAAAGGAGGCAGCACAGTCAGTTGTGATCTGTGTGGCCATTTAATGCCGTCCAGCTTCTTCTTCTTTGGTTTGTGCTATTCTGACCTATAATTCCTGGTAGCCTTTCTCAATTTGCTATGTTTGGATCCACATCTGAAAGCTGTGAAAAAAGACTAAAATGGGAACAAAATGAAGACAGACAGAAGGCTCCATATATATGCATATTTAACACAGAGCGTCAAGCCTCGTAGACTATTTATTAGACTAAGTTTTGTCATATTAAAGAGTGGTTCACTAACTGTTACAAATGTAAAGGATAAATTCAGAGGTTGCTCATCTTTCTGTCTTCGTATTATGTTTGGAAATATTTCAATCACTTTAAATGATGTTGGAAAGAAAATCTTTAAGCATGGACTCTTCTTTCCTAACACCTGTACATGTGTCCTCTCCCTTCGTATCTGTGAATCACCCCAGTAATACTGAGCATAATGGGTTTCAATGAGAGATGGAAGCAACATTTGACTTTTTCGATTCTTTGGAACTTGTGACTTTGTCATTGAAATTCCATTTTTGGAACCAGTCTTGCAGATAACATGATTGTTGCATTGAGAAAAAAAAAAAAATGTTGCACAGTTTCCACCCATACATGAGCAAGACCTGTAGGCTTTGGCTGCAAAAAAAGAAATCGGATCAAATTAAAATAAAAATCAGGGTAAAAGGAAGTGCTGGAAGGTATAACTGATACTTGGGTTTCATCCTTGGTTCAGTTTTCAGACAATAAAAAATAAAATGATGTGACCTGTTATGCTCACGGTCATGTAATCGTAGATGGTGATTAACTGTCAGACAAATTCTGTCAACACAGTTTCATCAATTACATTAAGTGCTGCCTCTGTAAACAAAGACAAACGACATGTAAGCAGTGATGGAAAAATGTGGTTTTTTTATTGAATATTGCTAGACAAGTGAATGGAAAAGCTAACAACAGTAGTGTTAAATGATTAGATGGTGGTCCTGACCTGCCGTTAAAATAATATGGCTGATGCTGGCTCAGCCTAATAACTTCTACTTCACTGTTTCCATGAAAAGCGGTGCAGATGTTCATTAGTTAGTTTGTGCATTCATACAGTCGACTCCAGGTCTGTTGTTTTAGGTTTCTTCCTCTTTTCATGGCGTTTCTTCCTTTGCAGCTTTTGCTAACCCCTCAAGTCTTCTGTTTATACTTGAGTCAAGCTTCTGAGTTAATAAATCATCAGACTGCAAACCAATAATAGAACCAAATTGATATTTAAAGTAAATCATTGTTTCACAATGCTTCTGATTGCTACTGAAATTAAGCTGAAGGAGAATTCACTGCAAATGAAGGAGAAAAGTGTTTAAAAGAGCCCAAACTGATAGATTATTTAGACAAAGATGAAAATATCTGAATCAAATGCTCTATTTTTACACACAGCCAATCTTCTTTTCCGCTCAGTGAAAAATGGGCCAGTGGCCTATATTCTCTGGTGCTTCGCTGCTTCTCCTCAGATTAACGCTTCCTCCTTCCCTCTGTTTCTCTCCCTCCCTTTCTCCCGCGCTCTCGCTCTGGGCTTTTGAACTGATAAGTGCAGGCAGTCCTTGCTGCCTCATTGGAGATGAGGCCGTATGTGAGGGAAGGGACCGAGTCGCCTCCTTTTCTATTTTCTTTTCTCTTTTCACCCTCTCATCCCATAATCCTGTACTCAATATCACTCTTTGCACTCCTTCTCTCCACCTCAACAGCCGTCTTTTCACTGTCCAGAGCTTTGGTGTAAAGGAGCAGGGCTGCAGTGGGGGGAATAGGACTGACCAGACGCGGAGTTAACCCCGTGGTAAAGTGCAGGGAATCTCTTCCCAAAGGATGCAAAACCAGTCGGGACATCTGAGAAAGACACAGATGGACTTGCAGTGAGACAATGAGAAGGAAGAAGGCAAAAAAAAAAACAGGAGTGATGGTGTTACAAAGAGTGTACGGGCAATGTTCCCAGCAATCGAGATATCCAAGTAAGATTAATTGTCAGAAATCAATTTCAGTATTTCCTGGCTGCTCCTGTGATGACACTTCAAAGGTTGTCCTGTATCTGTGCCGTAAAGAGCACCAGGAGGATCAGAGAGAGGAGAGACGACAAATCAAAGTGAAAAATATTGTCATGAAGGTGTGAAGCAGCAAGAGAAATGGTTGAAAGGATGGTGTGGTTGGTGAGGACAGGGGAGGCTTGTGTTTGACCTTTAATGAATTGGATTTTAATTTTGTACCAGATGGCAGCACCACACCAAACCACGCCAGAAATGTCATCTTGGTTTAAAATTCACATTATTGAAAACGTGCTTTTTTCAAGACAAGACAAAGTGCTTCATTATTAGTGGACTTGCCGTTGCCTCATCAGTCGGGTGAATAAATTATTTGTCCATTACTGCATCCATTTCATGTTCAAAAGATGTTTTAAGAAAACCTTTTCAACATTTGCTGAACTTGAATTTGCATTAACATGGCTAGAAACAAAACCACAAGAGTCAATACTTTATTTAAAAGGTTTGATTTGTGTGACAAAGTGTGAAAACAAACTTGGACTGGGTGAGTGTTGTAACCTCCAATGTCTACTTATTCATGCAATTTCCATTTTACTTCATTTTATCAGTGCTAAATATAAGTTAACAGCAGCTGCATTTCCATTTCACCTAGAACTGTGTAAAACCTAAATATCACAATAAAAAAACTGGTTATGGAAATACCTTGATAACAAAAAGCAAACATTCAAATATCTCAAAGTTTTTATACCCTCATAAGGGGGTTTTTCAGACATGTCAATATAGAAGTATATCCCAAAAGTGTAATCGAAACACTTTACATTTACAATACATGCCATCCAATGTGACGTTGGGGGCAAAAAAAAAGAACATTTTTTCCTTCTTAATTATGATGTTTATGATTATTTACAAGCATTAACATTGTAATTGGAGCTATTGGGGAAGTTTTACCAGTCGCAATCCAAATATGGCCTTATTTCAGCAAGAAAAGTTCACTTTGGACAACATGGTACAAGTTCTTGATGCATTAGTAGTGACCGGCCACGAGTTATGTCGTTTCCACACATTTGTAATGCCACAACTTGGTTATCTCATCCCCATGCATTAGTGATCTGCTGCCACAACTGAATAATGTGTGGCAGGATAACATCACATGGTCATGGTGTGACCAGAAGTTTGACTGGTTTTATTTTTCCTGCCAGTGTTATCAGAGGGCTCCGTACATACTGTACGGACTTTGCCCCTGAATTATCATCCACTGCTTTTGTCTCCAGATGAGGACAGCAACAACAGCAGTTTGTCCAGAATGCTAAATGTTTTGTATTTCCATCCGCAAAGTGGAGTCTCACGGGACGAGATATTATGAGAACTGCGGCTTCAGAAGGATGCTGCAGAAGTTGAAGGGTTTTATTTGTAGCACATCATAGTTGGTGATTAAGGATACCTGCTAATCCATAATCGGCGCTTTCTTCTCTTCGTAGTGATACTGCTTGTATTTTCAGTTTTGATGAACAGGTAAAAAGCAACTACAGAAATAACATTCAGAAAGAAGTAATAAAGCACAAAACAGTGCCAGTGTCACTCTGGAGGATTTGTTGCTAATTTACCAGAGTTGAAGTTTCTAGAAAAACATTAAAGTTGGCAATGCATCTAAAGCCCCGTTTTCACCAGCGGGTCCGGGTCTGGGTCGGGATAGGACGGGATGGATCTCCGTAGCGTTTCCACAGCCAACTGTACCTTTCCCCAGTAGGCAGCGCATCGGCCAGATAGGGATGGCTGCATCAGCTATGTGATAGTATGATGTCAAAGCAGCACCACGCAGCCTTTCGAAACAAGGTACAAAAAAAGGCTGACATCCAGCAGTTTATTTCTTCTTTCCATGTGGCTTTAAATTACAAAAAATCAAGTGTATATTCAATCATGGCGCTGTTGCAGCTCTGTTCTTGGTGCCAAATTGCACAGGAAGTGATGACTCTTTTAACCAATCAGTGGCTTGTGGTGTGTTAAGCTCCACCTTTTTGGGTCGGATTGGTAAGATTGGTACCCTAACGGAAGGGTTCCAAAAAAGTAGGACGTTTCAGGTCGGATATAAGGGCACCTGTCCCACATTTTGTACCTGAACATGCCAAAAAAATGTGGACTGACTCGTCCTGACCCAATCCGGACCCCCTGGTGGAAGCGGGGCTTAAATAATCATCAGCCTGGATGGTCCCCACTATCACTCCCTATATCTCCTTCTCCTGAAAGCAAATCCCTTTATTCACCAGTTGATGAAAACTACCAAACTGCCCTATCATGAGCATGTTCTAACACATTTTCTTCTTCATGACAACAAGTTTTTCACCCTGTTTTCTGAATTTGGGCATTCAAAACAAACTTGAAACACTTGTTTCTTGTGGTCGGGCAGCATTTTAAGCAGTTGCTTTCATTTTGGATACATGCACCAAACACATTGTTTAAAGTCTCTGTGTAGTGGACAAGAAGCTGTTGCACCTTACGCAAGTAGCTTCATAAGTACCCAGACAGAAAAAATGCTGGTCAAAATATGGCCCAAATGTGCATTTCTGTTTGGCCTAGATTTGATCTTGACTTATGTGTTGACTAAATGTGAACTCAGCCACATGACCACACATAGTTCACATGGAAACTGCCATAACCTACAGTGTGTCCAGGCAGGCCTCCCATATCAAGACCACTTCTGGCCTGCAAAATTCTTGCTGTTATCCACATTCAGGCCAACATCTAACATCTGAACCACATGTGGCCTACAGAAGACTTGCCATAATCCAAGCCAGGCTGTCAACTGACATCTGGTCCATTTCTGGCCCACAAAACACTTGCCAGTGCCATAAATGAGCCGTAAGAGCCAAAAGTAGCCTGGATTCTGCCTGAACGTCTTATCCATGTAATTTCCAGCAGTTTCTATTTAGGAATCATACAGACGGGAAGTGAAACAATGATTCTCAAATCAAAACACCAAAATTCCCATCTTATTGTTTTAGATAATATCCACTTAGTCAAGCCCAGAGCTTCTGTAGCAATACTGGGTTTAATTTTGGCTGTATTTGTAGGATAATCTCAAGACAGCGGGGTGGTTTGCAGCAACTGTATGACTTGAATAGACTGAACAGAAGCCAAGATAAGCACAGACAGAGAATCAAAACTGAACTTCCTCCCAACTCGCTCAGTAAAAATGAAAAAGGAGGCACAGCTGCATGCTAACAGCATGGTGTCATTCTCTAGCTCAGGAGGATGCCGCGATGTAGCAACAGCGGACAAGGCTGTTACACGACAACGTGTAGTGAGAGTTTCTCAGTCCCTGCAGTGACTGGACTCTGCTTCCCCCACATGGGTTACTGTCTGCGGGGGGCGTCTGTTTGTTGTCTGATATTTTACTGGAAACCTGCAGGGAGGCAGACCGGCTCACTTTGGCTCTGCAACGCTAATCAATGTCCAAATGTTGCTCAAGTTAGTCAGATTCTGCTCTGGTTCACACACAGGAATGCTTAATAAAAGGTGCCCAGCGTGGGATTTTCATTGATGTTATATTTATTTGCAGGTACTACCTAGAAACTGAGAGAACTTCACCGTCTGTAAGCACAACACTTACATAAACATTACAGCAGCTTCAGTCATAAAAGGGAATAACAATAACTTTAAATTCACAGGTTTTTTCTGCTCACCAGTAATATTTTTTAGATAAAATGGCACTAGTTCATAGAAAACTCATTATCTTTAGCTGCTTCTAAGATTCCCACCAAAAGGACATTGCCAACAACAGTACAAGTTCCGACATGTTTGAACAGGGATACCTTATATCCCGCCTGAGTATCCCCTTACTTCAAATCCTGCTGACCAAACAAAGATTTTTAATATGTTTGGATCTCAGCAAGAAAGTCACCATGGGTATTTAGATATGAAGTCAAACTTTATTGTTGATAGAATAATTTTAGCGAGTAATTTTACTGGCCATGGTAATATTACATTTTAGATGCAGCAGACAAGGCCAGCAACCACATCCAGTTAAATACTGCTACTGAGAAGGAAAACATTGCCTAACATTACATGATCCTTAATGACTACCTTCAGACAGCCTCAGTGAGGTCAGCTGAGAAAAAGTCCTTCATAAGTTACATGAAAAATGGACTTTTTTGAGCTTTTTATGTTATCAGGTCCCTCCCCATAAAACATGTCATGGGGGTTACTTTGACTCATTCACGCATATTTGAGAAATCCCTGAATCTCCTGTGGAAACCAACATGGCTGCCAGAACGGCTGCTACCACAGAACACCTCCCATACCACAAAGCTCCTCCCCCTCCCTTGCTGAGCTCCGCCCCACCAGAGATTGAGAGTGTTGTGATGAGTGGAGTGGGAGTGTCAGAAACAGCAGGAAGCATCTTAAAGGGACAGCAGTGAATTTTTAAGGCGTCAGATACAGACATGGAGTGATGTCACAATTCTTTCGGGTTTTTTTTTATGTATACTCTATTTTCGAAACTACTGAAGGTAACGCAGTTATTTGGTTGTGCCATAAAGGGGAATTATGTGTCTAATAATGACATGAAACCCCCTCTTTAATGGTAGAATCCAGAGTTTTCCCTCTGAAAATAAACACTAGACTTGTGTGAGTGAAATCCGGCTCAATCCGCACCTTTGGGCCTCTACTTTCATGTGGTGGTGAGTTTTGTTTGTAGCTACCCCTCTCCCTGACTGTAATTCGTCTTTTCCCTTTACTTTGATGTATTCAGGATGTTTCTGGAAGGAGATTCGCGTGTTGTTTCCAGCCAATGAGAGTTAAGGGGGTAATGTTCTGTAGGGATAAACGCATCGATTGGAGCCGACACCAGATTCACTCAAATTCTCGATAAAAATGTCGGATGCAGCGAAGAAAAGGAAATATTTTGCAGCGAAAAGAGTGTTAGATAGTGCACACTCAAAAACCATGGGTTAATTTTGGTCTGGCTTTCACGGGCTTCCAAGCTTTGAAGGAGATGCTTGGGGCTGAAGAGTGATGCGGCCATTAGCCCAAGGAGAGGGGCTCTCAGTTTGAATAGTGTTCAAACAGAAACGGGGGGAAAAAACTCCGGATTCTACCTTTAAACTACATTGTAAAAGAAAAAAACTAACTTTTGTGCTGTGAAAATTAAAATTCAATCGTATGCAGTTTTTTTTTTTTTTTTTAGAGATAATAGTCATCAGTAATGTAAAATGATATAAACTCTCATTCATATCAAACTGGACAAAAAATAAGATTATATTTGTTTCTGCTACCTTGTAACAAACTATCTATAAACCATTTGCATGGATTTTCTTCTTAAAGTTCCATGATTGCATCAATATGTTTCTACTTCAGCCCAGAATATCTAGCCTTTTACATGTTTAACAGTTTCCCACAAATTCAGAAGAGGGGGATGAAGTGGATGCTGTTCAGTTGATTGCAGTCTGAAACTGGACCAACAGATGTCACTAAATTCAACATACTGCTCCTTTAACAGCTACAGTAAATATAAATAAATCGTGACAGTCGATTTTATAAACATGGAGAAAGTGTAAACTAATTTGTTGATGAATTTGACATTTCCTTAATGTAATGAATGTGTTTGCGGTTATTTTACACCCTCTGTGAGGGCTGTTATTAACTTCTTTACTGTAAGTCACACTTGTGCATGTCACCTTTATTACACAGCATGTTTAGAAACCAATGCTTTAACATTAAAAGTAAACAAAACCATGAAGATATGGATAGTTAAAAAAATAGCGCAAATCAAATAATAGAAGACATTTAGAAAATACATTTTTAAACAAGCATGTCACAATGGAAAAGAGTAATGAGTAACAATTTTAAGAGTAAACAGGATAAAACCTGCAGTCATTATGAAGTAGCAGGGCTTTAATCTCTTAAAGCTTGATCATATTTTTTTTTTAAAAAGATTCTTAAAAAGATATATCCCAAGTAAATGAAGAATTGCTCCTTACGAAGGTCTATAATAATTCATGTTATTAGTATTCAGGGATTCAAGACTTCATGATGCTATACATATCACAATACGTGGGTCACGCTACGATACAATAATTGCGATATTGTGATATATTGTGATATATTGCAATATAGATGGTACTTTAGAGAAATTTAAAATGCAGCTTGAAATAAAAGTTATACCTGTGTACATAAATCGGATTACTGAAACAACAAACTGAGTCAAAATCAATGAAATTCAGTTTCTCTATGTCCGATTTATTAAACTTGGTCAGGTTCCTTCGCCACTTGCGTCTCATAATAAAACCATTTACAATCATCCCCCTGAACATAAATATTTCTGACTTTGGGAAAACCCAACTGAATAGATTTGCAAATGAAATGAAAATAAAGTGCGTTTGAACCTGGTCACACATTTTAACTGTGTGTAAAGTTTAACCTGCGCTGCAGACTGCACATAAATATCACTGCTAAAGCAAGAACTTTACTACTGCTGGACTGTTGCAAATAAAATAAAATCTTGAAATAAGGATGTAGTCTCCCGAGATTTCATTAGTAAAATATCAATAACGCATTTTTAAATTGCAGCATAAAATATTGCGATATTTCAGTGTATCGATATTTTGTCACACCCTTACCTCAGGGGTAGTATTTCTGGTGTCAAAATTTCACATTACTGAGACCATCTCCACACGAAGTCAAAACGAACACGAAACGCTCATATTTTCCAGACCGTTTTTCTTAAAGACGGAGACGTAAAATAAATGTGATCGACCACATAAATGCATGGAAACGCTCCAACATATATGCCAGGCCTGTAAGTGGCGCTGTGGTGCTACGGCAAAAACTGGCGATGAAATACTGGGCATGTGCAGAAATATGTATACAACATTAAACAACCAAACCAAATGCTCCTGTCTACAGTTGTGATCTGCCAGAAACCAAACCGAAAAGATGGCGGCAAGTACGTATGGGTGAACAGGTACGAGCAGGAACCATTCAACTCAGTGTGGCGCCATTGTTGTTGTGATGCATGTTTAGAGGCAAAGATATGACGCATGCGTGTAAGAAAAAAAATGCGGTCAGAGCTTAGAGATGGACCCGCGAAAACGGCGTTTCAAAATCTTCCCCCCCGTAAAGGCTTGATTAAAAAAAAAGATCGTTTACAGACCCCCGAAACGCCGGCTTCGTATGGATGAGAGGCTGGTTTGGTGAGAAATTTGTGAATTTAGGCCAGAGTTTGACTTCGTGTGGACGGGGCCTGTGTAATTGTATTAAAACAGACAAAAAAATGTTTCTATCCTTGCACATTTTTTCCTTTGCTAACAATGACTCAGTGCACGCTGATGCCGTTGATCACCTTCAGCAACAAAACCATCCAATAACTCCATACACTGTTTGCAATGAAATAATATAGCTAAGCTTTTAAACTTTTAACAACAGCATAAAATAAACACCATTGTGCTGTTTTATTGTATTTTTTCAGCCTTTATGAGGACTTAAATGGTTAATGAAGCTCAGAGTGGACTTGATAATGGCAACCTTGCACACAACTTGAAGCAGAAGAAGAGACATATGAGCCTTCAGTAATAGTTGGATAAGGTCTAATGTGGACTGTTTTGGAGTGTGGGTGCGATAAACAAAAAGGAGCAGTTCTGATGAGACCTTAGTAATATAGCAGCAGACCGGGAGCTCAACAGTGAAGGGCTCCAAAGATTTCAGACATTATTAAAATAAAACAAAAGAACCAAGGATAAGAGAGACAGAGCCAGAATGTCTGCCGTCTTCTTTCTTCTTGCAGTTGAAGCTTTGGCAGCTGAATTTTAATGAAATGTAGTCGAGTAATTTTAGACTGAGTCAGCTTCAAAAAGATAAAGTTATCTTTGCCTTTTATGATGTTATTTAGCAACTGATTAAACTGCGGTCCATAACTCACAACATCACTTCAGTAGGTGAAGCTCTGCCTCATTAGACAGCAGTAAAATAGCAAGATTTTAACACCCAGCAGCCATTTAGGCTCTTTGAAGATTATTTCACAATCAGTCCAACATTCCTTCTGCTTAATTTTTTTTTTTTTTGCTAGTGGGTTTTATAATTAGTGAGCATGTATATGTGGAGGAAAGCAGCACAGCATGTGGGCTGAAGTGAAATATTTGAAAGAAAACAATTAGTTTTGCTCAGCAATGCAAATTTCTATCCGCACTATCTGGCTGGGAAGGGCTTTCTGACCTGAGAGGTAGATTTTGGAGGCGGACATTTAGTACGACTTGCAACTATGAGCTCCTCTGCCTCCCACTCCATCATCCCACACCTCCTGCTGCTCCTGCAAGATATATATGCAGAGAGGGTGGCGGTTCTGCACTGCACTAAGAATGGAAGATAGAAGAGAAGGAGACAAAGTGATCGAGATTTAAGACCACTCACACAACGGTCTGCTTTAAAGTAGCGTCACCTGAATTAGAGAATGATTTTTGGAACAAAAACGGGGCTGTTTTAGGATAAACAAAGCCATATGTGGAGGTCCAAGCAGATCTTTGTGATGATGTTCTTTGCAGTTATAAGGGAGAGTGGGTGGGACTCCCACTCTCAGTCAATCTGAGTGAAATGGAGAAATATACAGAGTGTGAAAGAGATGAGTTGAGGTCGTCAAAGGTCAGGGTATATTTAATGAGATTTAATGAACAAGATGGAGATGAGCTGCTCTGCCTCCCTCGGTAAAACACAAAGGAGTGGGATGAAACCGTGCTAAAGGGAGCGCATGCTGGGCGGGTTTTACTTTGTTTATGTTGGCCTTGTGCAAAGCACGCTAAAGCCTGCGTCAGCCTCCGTTTTTAGAAGTACCTTTGATGCAAATTGGGGTTATAAGTTTCTGCCAAACAGATCCAGTTTGAACAAATTTGAAATAGACATATAGTTCTTCAAATATCCTCTAATGCGGCATGTTGTAGAAAAACATAACTGCTCTGTAATACAGTAGATGACAAACAAGCTTATTGATATTTATAAGTAGGCTATACAACAATGTGTACCTGTATATGATTTGAATTCTGAAATATTTTCAGAGAGCACTTTGGATTTTTTGACCCTCTGACCTAAGACAGCTTTGACCTACAGTATAGATTCCTCCATTACTGAAGCAAAATAACAAATATTAGCAACAATAGCTTCTTTTACTAATCGTTTATCATCATCACTTCTCAAGGTTTGTAGTGTTCACATCCACTAATATTTTTTTTAATCTGAACTGATTACTGACATACAAAGTTGCACGATTTTCAAACCAATGTTTAACTTAAAAAAAATAAAAATGACAGTCATAACTTGTGTTTACCGCTACTACCATAGTCTTTATAATAAGAGTAGTAATAATAATGATAATTATTGTAGAAATACTACTGATAATAATACTGCAATTACAATAATAAGAATAAGAATAAGTAGAAAATTGAAAGAAGACATATTACTATTATTATTAATACTATTATGAAAGAGAGTAGAAAATGTTTGTAGTTAATTATCTTAAATTTGTAATGAGTGGTGGGGATAAATGTGCAGTCATATTTAGTATTGCCTCCGGTGGCAGTGAATTTTCACAAGCACATCTCATGAGTCCGTTTTCCTCCTCAGAGCTATAACCCTATAGCTTTTTATTTTCTTTATCTGAAAAATTCACAGCTGTCATCTTATATAAACTGTTTTTTTTTATAAATAAGTAGCGCATGCACATTTTTAATATGTTTTCCAGCACAAAAAGTATATTTTTTTGAGAGTAAAAGAAGTATCAGTCCTTTTAATACAGTTAATGCAGAAACAGATTATAAAACTTAGCAGCTTGAGAAAGATGAGTGAGGTCTAACAGCAGAAAGACAATGTGTGTGTGAGGGGGCAGAGAAAGGGAGACAAAGGAAACAGAGAGTTGGCAAAGGAAAGCCAGACATGCAGTTTGGATGTATTGTGTAAAGAACAGTAGAGACGAGTCTGTATCTCATTCCAGTAGAGAGGAGATTTTTGAGCAGCTATGCTGGTGGTTTTGGTTGCTATGGTGAAATGTAAAGACTTGTCTCCCCCCTGAAGTCCAGTGTGGTTTGCCAGTGTGATGTGGTGGAGTTTGAAGAAGAGTGTTCTCGTTGTTTATGCATCTTTTGATTAAAAACGGAGATGAAAAATGTGAGGATGAAGAGTGGGAGCACATTGATCTCATGACCGTCAGGACATCAGCATGATTTTATCTGTTCTTCTCAACACATAAAATAAAAATTACTTTTGGCTTTATATTGTGCACTCATGTAAACACTTGTCATCTTATTGTAGTTTTTTTCTATAATATGGTAGGGAAGATGGAAAGTGAGATAAAATAGGTAGTGGGGGTAGGGGGGGGTCTCTGCCCTGTCGCTAGGTAACAATCTCCAGGCCTTAAGGCAAAGCCAGGCCTGGTCTCCATGGCAACATCATTAGAGTGGAGTGTGAATGGAGTTTTGGTTGTGTACATACAGGAGTGTGTGGATGTTTCTGTGTGCATGTGCAAGAAAACCACTCGGCAGCTCGAGTGTCGGCGCAACTGAGAATTGAAAGAAAAACGCTGAAAAAAACGAGACGAGTTCGGAAAATGAAATCGAAGATTTGATTTGTGCGAGCGCACAAGCGCTCAGTGGAGCTCGTCACGGCTCTGTGACCAAGGTCGCCTCCATCTGCTCCTCGTGTCCGCCTCAGGACCCCATTTATATTTTTGAAAATATAGATCTAACATTGCTGTCTACGCGGTGCGTGAACGCAAGGCTGCTTGTACTTTCACCGGATGTGTTTTATTGCACACTTGTAAACTCTCTTGCAGTCTGAGAGTGAGATGGAGACAGAGAAAACCAAGGTGGCAAAATGAGAGGAAAAAGAGAGAGAACAGAAGGTCGTGTCTGGATGGATAATGGCCTGATTGCAGAGTGTGAAGCAGTAGAGCATTAGGGGTGGTGGAGGTGGGCGGGGGGGTTAACAGTTTAGTCATAGAGCGAAAGAGACAGCTTTACCTCCATTTATGCAGAGATCTGTGGGAGTGTAGTAAGATCCCAACTACTGAATCAATGCAAAAGTAATTAAAACTCAACACCAAGAAGGGAGTTTTAATGAGATGTGTCCTTTTTTTTAATCCAACAGAAAAAACAAGCTTTACAATGTAAAGCTTAGCTACTTTGACCTTCTTTGTAGCTTAAAATAGAGCTATGTATTTACCTTTTCTTCATTAAGTTACAGCAATGTGGCTAATTACCACACACACACTGAAACAACTGGAATCTGAACTGAATTTAGTGGCTTTGCATCAGCCTCAAATTTCTGCATATGGGATAGGAAGGGCTGCGACTTTAGATGTCACTGAACTGTGGGGCTTCATTACTCTATTTCAGTAGCAGCATCTGGATGAATGCAGACACACAAACCCAAATGCAAAATCCAATATCCTCTAAAAACCTTGTAACAGGATGTGTGGTTACTTTGGCTTAACATGAAGACTCAAAACAGTAAATGCATTAAAGCAGGGGTGTCCAGTTCCAGACCTCGAGGGCCAGAATCCTGCAGGTTTTCTATGCCTCCCTGCTCCAACACACCTGACTCAAATTAATGAGTCATTGCGCAGAACTTCATAGGCTGTCAGATTCATTAGTTTGAGTCAGGTGTGTGGGAGGGGGGATAGAAATGGTGCAGGATTCTGGCCCCCGAATACCAACTTTGGACACACAGAATTGAATTCTATCCAACAATACTGGTAATGTTAAAAAACAACCATTAATGGGACCTGAAGGCCTCTAAATATGAGCCCTCTGGGCTTCAGCTGGAAGGGGGGTTGGGTACCTTTTAGTGAGCAATGGGCAATTGCATAAAAGCCCCCACCTAAGTTAAACCCTTAAAATCTGACCATGCCACCAGCAACAGAAAGCCCTTCCCCAACACAGGGAATCTCACCATATTCCAAACATCCCATCAATGGGAAGCTCCGCTTCTCAGCTGTTAGAATCTGTTAAAGTACAGCAGTTGCATAAATGGTTGAGGAATCATTGTATGTTTATTAGATGCATGCCACTTTCTGTTGCCAGTAACTTGATTTGAAGCAAGGGACTGCAACTTGCAGCTAAAGAGCCACATGTGGCTCTGTGGACCTCTCACAATGGCTTTCCATAACATGGATTAAAAAAATATATGTTATAAAGAATGAATGTAGTATTTATACAAAATAACAAATGCAGGTATTAGCTTTTTTCATGGAATAATTCCATTGAAGTTTTTCATCATAACAACTAGGGATGTTCAACATTGGCTTTTTTTTTTTTTTACGATATTCGATATACCGCTATTGTCCAACTCTTAATTTACAATATTTGATATCAGCGGATACCGATATATTCAGAGAACTATGAGGTTGTATCTCTCATTTTCTCAGAAATAAAACTATATTTGGCTCTGAGAGCAAAGATCCCAAAACAGCCTTAACTCAGCCAGAGGAGTTCATTTTGGACATCTGGCTGCCATATGTCAGATATTAGCAGGTATTAGCCCTCTTGTGGCTAATTATAATGTTTATGGCAACTTGGTAACTTAACCAACAACTTAAAAACCAGACACATTATAAGCGACTTCAAAGCTAGTCAGTCTGAAGCAGCAGCTACTGCACCATAGTCACATGACTCTAAAAGGAATGCTGGGATATGAAGTACTTCAACAATAAGAGGGACTTTTCTACATGCTGGGTTGCTGCTAATGGAACAAGATCTCTTGAGATTTTGTAACGGAACAACGAGGTCTCACGAGATTCCGTTAGTAAAAAACATATCAGTCCGAAAAACCTGATGCTGATATTTTCCGATATCAAATTTTAATGCTAATATCAGCCGATAATATCGGTTGGCCAATAATATCAGCCATCCCTAATAACAACATTAAAAATACCAATAGCATATGTTTTAGATGTTTTTCTCATGTCATTAGCTTGGAAACTGTGGGCTCTTTTTAAACACGATTTCACAAATATCTCCATTTTCATTTGTTTATTGAAGCTTTCTTTATTCGAGTCAAGTCCCACTGAGACATACAGTTTCGATAGAAGAAAACCCCACTTAAGAAAATGTATCTCCTCTCTTTGCAAATTTTTATTTTCTTCAAAACATAAAAGTAGAAATAAAACTGTGGTCCTTCAACAATGACAACAAATTTCCTATAGCAAGTATTTATCAAAAAATTATACAATAAGTTTTTTTTTTATAGAAAGGCCATGGAACATGTGTGACTCTGAACAACTTTTATTTAGCTGAGTTGAGGCAAAAAATGACTCTTTGGATTGTAATGGTCGCAGACCCCTGGTTTAAAGGGTCACGGTCCCTAAGGGCAGCCTGGGACTAATGTCAAATGCCTTGAGGATCGGTTTAGGAATGTGGGAATGTAGCTCACTGACTGAAAGCAATGAATACAAGGTTGGTTTTGCAAGACTCTGTCTTGCAACACCAATCACAACATCTTGCTTGGTTGCAAGCAATACCCTGTAACGGTGGGGAACACAACAATGTGCAGCAACATCACCTGCTCCCTGCAGCAGAGCACACACTGATGTCGCAGGAAGTCCCGGTGGAGCCAGAACAGTTGTGGCGCGTGCTTGTACCCTTACTGTTGTCCTTTCAGGACCAGTGTGTTTTATATTTGTTGTTACTGTGATTTAACAAGCTTGACATGAAAAAATTTAGGGATATAGTTCACTTTTGCACAAAATTGACAGTAAATGTAAAAGTAGTTGATACAAAACAGATATAATGTTGTGAATTTAGGATTCGATGGTCCTTTTTAATCTGAAAGCGTTGAAACAAAAGCTTACAGTGGTGCCACAACATACAATGTCAATGTCTCAGTAACTTGTCATGTGTTTGATGATGACGATGATGATGTCTCAGTGTGAAAAATCTAATGAAGAAGACTGTTTATATAGAATTTGTCTCCGAAGCTGAACATGTTGTGTTTAATTCATGGTTCAGACACTTCTGTTGTTTTATTTATAATTAATTACCTTGTTAGAGCAGCGTGTTGTGCAATTATACTTACACACTGAACATTTGTTCATGTGCATTCAGATGTTTAGAGAAAATTTAATTTAATTCACCTTTTTTAAAAAAAAGTTTCTGAAATTTCTTTTTAAAAAAGATAAAATTTCACAAAGATTTTGCGGGTAGAGTCTCATGATTCTCCTCCTACTGGCTTTGACTGAAGTGGTTTTCTGCTATTGTGCTGGATCTCGCTGAAAGCAGAACAAATTTATTTTTACAAAACTCAAAGACACAGCCTGCAGAAAGAAAAACAAAACGATTGTAGATTGATCACCAAAAAAATATATTTTGCTTTGATGAAAATGTTTTGACACTAAGAAACTTCCATATTTTTCATTGCTGACTTTTGAAATGTGCTTTAAAAATAAAGCTGACACTGACATATTTATTCTAGCAGATTTGTAATGCAGCAGGAATATATTTATGGAATTGGGACTTTGATAACATATATTATCTGGATATTTTTAAACAGCCTGCATACAAAGAAATGCTTCTCCTTCCCCCCTTTGTCTCTGACTCCCACTGTTCATTTCCTACTTTAAAATAGCTCCAGAAACATTTCACTTTAAAGCAACCCTTACCAATGTTGCATTCTTACACTATTTTTCTAACAGGGTAAATTGCTATGAATGAGGTAATGGAACTCTAAAATACAAGACAGACCCACCATTAATCAAAATAAAATATTATTACAACTCAAATATTCATGACCCAACCAATCCTTAAGTGGGGTGCACCTCTAGGATTGTCCAACAGACCTCCTGTCAGACCTTTGATTCTGCATTGGGAGGTGGAGGGAATGAAGGGGTGTGTCTTAGGAGTGAGGCGGGACTGTTTATATTCAAATAATCTTGCTGTCTTTCTAAATGCAAGTCGAAAGGTTGCTTTAAGCTGCCTCGCGTTTTTGAAAATGGAGTTTTATAAAGTGAGTAAGTTGAGTTGGCTGTTTGAGTCAGTCACCATAATTTGAGTGACAAGTCTTTCTTTTGCTCTGTCTCTTTCACACACACTCTGACACACACACACACACACACACACCCGGGAGCAGAGACAGAGGAGCAAGCAGACAAAAGCATGTTTGTGTTCATGAGAATGTGAAGCACAGTGGGTCTCTATGTATGGGAGCAGTGTCAGGCTCGTCCCAGAGAGACCGGGGAGGATGGGGGAGAGCTCTTCGAGGGGATTTCACAGACTCTTTTCCTTAGTGCATGACCACAATAATGCAGATCATGTTAAATATGAACATTTCTCTCTGTCTTATTTGATTCTAATGTTGAAGTACCCATTCTGTGTACTCAGAGTCTCAGTATTGTTTGCCATCTCTTCATTTCATCTCATCATAAACATTTACTTCCTTATCTGATATTACTCTGATCTCTGCATGTTAGAATTGTTGCTCCCTACTCACCGCTCCAGCTTTAATGCATATATCAGGTCAATGTTTTACCCTAATGACTGTTTTTTGTTATTCAAGTAGTGTCCTTAAGTACCGTGAAAAGCTCTATATATAGAATGAATTATCATTGAAGTCTGTTGTCAGGCAACAGTGAGCCTGAGCGTTGCCAAGGAAGTACTGGTACCCTTTGTATGGAGCCATATTTGTGTCAAAATCTTTGCCTCTTTTTCTCTCATAATTGTTGAATATTAGGTTAGAACTAGACTCTAATAATTATGGGAATTAGGGCTCTTGGAAATTAATCGTGGGATGAAATAAACCAAAAAAAAAAACATAATACAAAAGGATTAAATATATTGTGATTGTTTGTGTTGCTTGCTTATACCTATATGTCATATAAAAGTAAAGCGCACCCTAATTTCCTCTCCAAAATTTAAATAATCCCCTGGACCTTTCAGATGGAATTTCAGATGAATTGCTTTAGTTATTATTATTATTATTATTATTTCTAATAAAGCTTGATGGTAGAATTAGTGTAGGAAAAACTGAACACACCTCATGATTCAGTATTTCAGCTTGTTGCGGTATTATGGAGCTGATTGACCTTCTTTCCTGTCCTCTCAGTTGTTGAGGCAGATGTCCAAACTTCCTGACTCTTGTCCCGCTGGAGGTTTCTTCCTGTTATAAGGGTTTTTTCCTCTCCGCTGTCACTTAAAGATAGAATCCAGAGTTTTCACCCTGAAAATAAACGCAAGACTTGTGTGAGTGACATCCGGCTCAGTCCTTTGGGCCTCTACTCTCGTGTGGCGGTGAGTTTTGTTTGCAACTCCCCTGACTGTATTTCATCTTTTGCCTTTGTTTTGGTGTGTTTGGAATGTTTCTGGGCCAAGATTTATGTGTTGTTTCCAGCCAAAGACGGAGCTAAGGGCGTATTTAGAGGGCGATAAACTCATAGACTATAGCAAACTTTATTTAAACACCGACTGGAGTCGACACCAGATTCACTCGAGTTCTCGATAAAAAATGGCGGATACAGCGCAGAAAAAGAAAGATTTTTGCAGCGAAAAGAGCTTTAGATTCCAGCCAGCATTTCCATGTGGGGCCCATATGGGTTAAATTTTGGTTGTATATGAGGGACCCAAGTGGGTTTGTCCACAGTTTCCATGGTGGCCCCACATGCAATGCTGGCTGGGTACTGCACGCTCAAACACCATGGGTCAATATTGGTTTTGCTTTCACCCACTTCCAAGCTTTGAAGGAGATGCGTGGGGCTGAAGAGTTATGTGGCCATTACTGCCTCCGCCCCGGTCCAAACTACGCAGCAATTCTGTTGCTATTTTAGCCAATGAGAAGCAGTCCACTTCTCCGCCGGTGCTCCGTTCCAACACATCTGCTCAGGTCCGTCGACTTCCACCAAAAATACAGATCACCTCTATTCTCTGGTGTGCTCCGGTCCGCCTGACTCCGTTTGGAGGAAGTTGAAAAGTTCAATGAGTGTAAACATTGGGATATTAAAGTTGTTGTGTTTTTTAAACCTACAACTTGATCTACTACAGAAATACTTGATTGATGTGTATAACTTGTTGTGGACAATATAGTCACCCATAATTGACAACAAACATATCAAAACCAGGCTTGAACGACACAATGTTTCCTTTAAAGACACACAACGTAACTTTTAGACCTTAAAAATCTGTGTTTCTGACTCGTTTTGATGTCACACCAACATTCATTATGCGCATTTTCGAGCTGTCAGTGCCCAGAGGCGTCCCGGGGCTCAGAAACAGCACTATGTAAGTCCCATCCGGACGCGACCGTGACGTTGCAGCCAACTATTGGTTGCAGCACTCGTCACTCACTACACCGGATGTAAACCAGGTATCAACATCGCGGGTGTTTTGAATGCGCATCATGTCGAATTCGGTAAAGAAACGCAAGAAACATCACCGGAGGAAGAGAGGAAAAGAAACAGAGGAAGGGACAGAACAAGAGTCAAGATAAGACTGTCTTTTACTGGCTGGAGTGAGCTTACAGTACAGGTATGAACAAGATGGATGCTAGTTTAGCCGCCGATAGGGGGCGCGTCACTGAGAAAACTGCTGAAATTCCGTTGTGTGTCTTTAAAGTTGCAATGAATGAAAAGTTTGTTGTCACCGCTGTTTATCTACACTATCCATTTATCCACTTGAACTTGGAAATTTCGCGCAAGCTGTTTTGCCTTCTTTGCGGCTGAACGGAGAGGGATCTGGTGGACTCTCAGGTGCCCTGAGAATAGCTTATCATTAATTTGAGCTATAAAAGTAAGAAAATAGAGAAATTTTGGCCCACTCATCTTTGCAGTTACCTCAGTTCATTGAGGTTTGTGTGTTGTAATTTATCCATGACTCTCTTAAAGATGCACTACAGAACTTTTGCAATTTTTTCAGCAACCTGCCCCCTGAAGACAGCTAAATTGGCATCCCTCTTGCATCCTCACTAAAGTTAATTTATGCCAGCCAAAAGACAGGCTTATCTTGACTTGTCATATCTCTTGTTCTGTCCTTTCGTCTCTTTTTCCTCTCTTCCCCTGATAATGTTTTTCTTTGCCATTTCTTCCTTTTTCTTCCTTTGCCGAATCTGCCACGATGTTTATATCCATTTGCTAGCACATGATGCAATGGGGGGGGGGGGGGGTTGCACAGTTTTCATCCCTTTCTGTTACCACATTTGAAGATGGCGATGCAACATGGCAGGCTTTGGTTGGGTGCACCGCCACCATATATTTATGAATAACTCATTTTAAGCTACGAGAACGCTTTCACTGGGATGCAGTTGTGATGAGACTTCAGTAAAATACGTATTTATGAAACCAATACCTGATTTTTGCTAATAAAAAGCCACATTAGTTACACACTGGACCTTGAAGGTCACACAACAGCATTGAGCCAGGATGAAGTCTGACTTTGACTGTATTATTTCAACACTTTAATTCTTTTCTTTTTCAGTCATTCTGGTGCATATTTGCAGCTTCATTTGGAATAATTTCCCTTTTGCTTTCCAGTTTCAGCCAAGCTTTAGCTGTCAAATGAATGCTCTGAAATACTTTGATATACAGAGAAGTTTATTGTTGGTTCAATGACTTCCAAGTATCAAGCCCGAATCATCATTCCTCCACCACCATGCTTGACACTGGGTATGGGTACTTGTGTTGATACTATGTGCTCGGTTTTCACCAGATGTGATACTGTTCATTACAACTAAACATTTCCATCTTTTAATATGCCCCATAATAATATGCTCCATTATGTAAAAACCAGAACTGAGAAAAGGCGCATTTTACTTTTAGGACTATTGATAATATTAACAGTAAAGTGGAACTAAAACTTGATGTGATCAGCTTAAAACTGGTGTAGAAGTATCTGGTGGTTTACAGACTGTCGAACATTGATTTGATTGGCAGCTAAGACGTGATTTCAGTTTAAGGAGAAATGATCTAAAACAAAGTTTACAGTTCTTCTAAACCAATACAGCCCTTAACAGTTCTGTAATTAGATTACTTGTTTAGTCAAGCATGTTGCCAGCAGTAGAAATATGGCAAAATATACATTTTTTACTCTACATCTGAGCATGACACTGAAAGCAATCCTTTTTGTCATCATCATTAGTCACTGTAATTTGATTGCTTTTACCACCACCCCACCCCCCACCAACCCCATCCCTTTTCTCTATTATCTGTAACTGATGACAATAGCATTCATTTTGCAATTTATACATGGATCAATTTGTCAATCAAATTTTATTTATAGAGCATCTAACATCAACCGCAGCTTATCAAGGTGAACACAGATAAAAGCAAGTGGGAAATATTTTTAAAAAACATGTTAAAACACATAAAACACAGTTCAGATCAGTACATTCCTCAATGCATCACCATTAATTGATCATTTTTTATTACGTTAAGAAACTGTTTACTTAGAAAAAAACTGATAATTATAATTACTAACCAAAACTGGTCCCACCTATCATCCAAACATATTTTGTGTGCAGTAATTTTCATGAAGAGAAAATGAACAAATATTTGAAGTGTGCATTAGTAAGATCATTTCCTGCCTGGATTCTGTTTTTGAAACTTCAAACTTGTAGAAAGGTTTTAACATCTTAAAGAAATGAGTAAGTCATGTTACTCAGAACTTTATAAAATGTTTCAAGCTTCTTCAAAAAAAGACGTGGGCCAAAATGAGCTTCTGTACCCTGACCAGAAGTTATGTCAAAACATAGGAGATGATCAGTTATAATTGGAAACCAATGGAGGAAATCATTTTAGGGAAGAAGCAGCTAAAGTTAGAGCTGCAAACTTCCGAACTAAAGCATCTATCATCCATGGTAAAGAATGAACTGAAGGAGAGACGAAGGAATGCAAAGGAGGCTGAAAGATAAAAACACTAAACGTAGCCACTCTAGCTATTGTTATTTAGTTTTCTGGTATTTTTTTCTTTTTTTTCCTTCTCCTTTAAAAGTACACAAAAGCAGTGCCAGTCCATTGTGGTGCAAAGCAGGGAGCAGTCAGGCCAAGCTGGGTCAAGAGAGGAGGTTCATGGACCAACACACACACACACACACACACACATGCGCACACACACAGAATCATTCTTTAAGTCAGGCTCCTTCCAAGACCACTACAGTGCACCAGCACATGCACTACACACTTATACCCAGTTGTATGAAGGTGCATGTTGTTGTTTTCAATGCAGAGTTTTGTGTTGACTGAGCAGGTTGTTCTGGTTACAGAGGACATGAATGTGACATTTAAGACCGAAATAACACACACATTCTCTCTCAAACACACACATATTCTTAGTAAAAGTGCTCCATCATCATTGTGTTTTCACCCCGAGGGTAAAATTGTAGTTCAGCCAAACCAAACTAAATGTCATCATTAGCTACTAAAGAAGAGAAAAACAAATCTGACCCTAAATTAGCATCTGGGGAAGTCACACTCATCCTCACATCGGATCTTTATCTGATCATTTAGCAGCTGTTATTAGCTCATTTCTGGTTTTACAAACTACTTTTCTCTTCATGAATGAGTGAAACTTCCTGTCAGTATTCCCCTCTGAAAAGGCAATCGAGTCAAGATATTACAGCCACACAATGAGGGGATAATGCTTTATTAAAACAAACGTAATGCTTGGCAGCGAAGGGGGGCCCTCTGGTGGTCATGGCGGGTAACAAACAGCTCTGTTATATAGGTCACAGCACTCACCACGGAGCTCTTCTGGGCTTTCTGTACACCGTGTTTATCTGTGACGAGACTGAAGGGATCAGAGGCAGACGGAGCGCTGTGCCAGTGCCCATGATGCACTGCAAAGAGCGGCAGTCGCTCGCCAGCTGCATGCATGCCAGGATAGGGGGTGGGGGAGTGTCAGGGTTGGTGGGATACAAAATGCATGTTTAAATCAAGAAGCTTATGTAGAGTAAAAAGCTGAGATGTGGTCCAGCTGCAGCTTGTGTAACTCTCCAGTGTTGTTGAAGTGGTCCTGAACGAGAACCCTTCCAACTCAAATGCCACTTGACTTACCAGGGGGGATCTTATCAGGACTTTAGTAAATCCTGCAGCAGGCTTATGATTGATTGTGGTGTTTTTGCTCAGATGGGAGGGAAAAATACAATTTTAGTTATATTTTTTTACTATTTTTTTCCTGACCTTTATGTTCAGAGTAAGAAAGTCTATGGCAAAAATAAGCACCTGTGACTAACAACAGGGGAACAAACATCTTTAATACCCATCTAACAGATCGTTGTATACAGCAACATGCTGCAAAATAAACAGCTGACAGACGTTGCATCTGCACCACTTGCCAGCTTTTATTAAAACAGACTGAAACTTTTGGAAATCTAACATTTTCTCGATCATTACAAAGACAGTTCTTTGGGTTGTAAACTGAGAAAAATTAAAGGTACTACAGTGTGCAACAAAAATTCAAAGGTCAATGGTAGAAAAATGTGATATATAATTCAAAACTTTGTTTCAATTGATGTGTAATTGCTTCCCTAGAATAGCTGTTACATTTTGTTTTCTTAGCGTGAGTCATTTATATATACTTGCTGGAGGTGCAATACAAGGAGGCTGCCAAATTTGTTCCACCATTTTTACTACGGTGTCTCTTAATGGACAAAACAATGTTTGTGAAGTGGGAACCCTCTGCATTATAAAACTGCATATACCAACTTTGTTTAATGGGAGTTAGAGCACTGTTTGGGATAAGTAATGCCTTAAAAAACATTACAAATAATTATTCATAGTGCAGTCATAGCTACACCTGAGACCACTGGATCCACTCACAGATGAAAACATCTTTATGTCTGCAAGAGTTTTGGCCACCAATGGCCACCGTACATTCACAACTTGGAAGATAAAGTCATTTGAAAGAAAACATATTTTCTTTGAAATACCCATTTTTACCACTAGATGTCAGTAATTCTTACACGCTGTACCTTTAACAGCAATAACAATAAAGAAATAAATGTATCATGACTAAAAAGTACCCCAGATTTTACAGTGCAAACTCACCTACAGTACTGAACATCATCACATAAAAGAAACAGTTATATGTAAATTATATTTACAGCTTTACTCTTTGAATTGTTTTTTGTTGTTGTTGGGGTTTTTTTCAAATCATAGTCTTGCTATCATAAAAAACCTTTGTAGTATATAAAGAACCATAGAAAGGGCCAATCATAAAAATAATTAATTTGATAAGCAGAAAGATAAAAAAAAAAAAAACCTCAGCAATGATTTAAATATATTCTGCCTTCCTGGTCACTTATCAGCTAAGCCATAAACTTACCCTCATTTAGCCTTTGGTGGGTGTATAATTAAGAAATTAATTAAGGCTGAAAAATATGCTAAATGCATTATTTTCATATTGATCTCTGTTTCTGCAAAGCGTGCAGTATCAAATTACAATGCAGTGTATTTTCACAAGATCTGAGATTAATTGCTTCAGAGCTAAAACAGACGCAAAACAAAAGAAAGTGAAGTAGAAATCCTCTATTTCCAACATTTATCTAAGAAAAAGTGATGTCATCTAGTCCTAGTTTGGAGGCCAAACCTTAAAAGTAGTCGTGAGTGGATATGCGCTCCAAACAACATATCTAGTTCCATAATCATGTGTGTATTAAAGACTGTGTGAATAGGTTGATTGAGATGTGTTAATAAGCATAAAATGAGCTGTGATCTGAGCTGAAAAAGCTCAGTTTACCTCTTTCTTTGCTTCTTTGAAAGTGACACAGCTGAAAGGAGCAGCTTCACAACATGTCTGAATCACTGTTTTTTCCAGCGCCGATTCACTGTGGGTGTTTTTTTCTCTTCACCAGCTGCCTGCTTTTGAACAGCAACACAGATAAAAAACACTGATTTGTGAGAATAACTTTAAACTTTCCGATGTTGCTTCTTCCTATTTTTCTCATGGTAAATGCTATATGAGGTAATGGACTCTGAATACCAGACACCCACCGAATAAATAAATATTATTTATCTCTGATATTCAATGAAAATTCAACCATCCTTAAGTGGGGTGCACCCCCAGTTGGCAAGGCCCTGCCTCCCCCTTTCTTTTGCTTTGAGAAGAGGGAATGAGGGGTTGTGTTTTGAGTGAGGGGGACTGTTTTTTTTTTTTTAATTTTTTTGTTCTTTTTATTTATAATTCGGAAGGTGTTTACCTTTACCTTCACCTGATTTCTAACCACTACATGCTTGTACACCAACACTTTCAACCAATGTTCCCATTTCAGCTCAGAATCTGAAATCTTGGCCTAAATTTTACTTACAAGTTAGCAACAGTTGAAGTGGCCAAAAATGTTCTTTTTAAAGTCAATTATTCAAGAAAATATAGAGGTAGATTAAGGATACATCACATCCTGAGCTCTAGAGTAACTTGTCAAAAGAGTCTTCCTTTTGAAAGTTACGATCAGAGTAGATGAGTCAGATTCTGTGGTTTGAAGATGCAAAAACATTTGTGTTGACAGACATAACCAAATTATAAGCACCCTCTGCTACATGTACTGTATATATTAGCAGAAAACCACAAATGTCTCCTGCAAAAGACTTTGCCAAGGTCAGGGATTTTTTTGTCACACTAAAATAACAGTCCTACACACTGAATAGAAATAAATTCAAGCTGCCCAAGTGTAATCAGTCCACTAGAGGGAGACAGAGAGCGATAAAGGTTTGTACTTACAGTTGCAGTTAAAGACCCATAACGTAACTTTAGACCTTAAAAATATGCGTTTCTGACTCGTTTTGATGGCACACCAACATTCATTATGTGCATTTTCGAGCCGTCACTGCCCAGAGGCGTCCCTGGGCTCAGAAACAGCAGAATGTAAGATTTCCATCCGGGACACGACTGTGATGTTGCAGCCTGCTATTGGTTGCGCACCGCGTCACTTACTAGCAAACGGATATGAACCAGGTATGAACACAGCGGGTGTTTTGAACGCACATCACGTCAGATTCGGTAAAGAAACGCAAGGAAACATTAGAGGGAGAGAGGAAAAGAGAGAGAGGAAGGGACAGAACAAGAGTCAAGATAAGACTGTGTTTTACTGGCTGGAGTGAATCACAGTACAGGTACGATACAAGATGGATGCTAGTTTAGCCGCCGATAGAGGGCGCGTCACTGAGAAAACTGCTCAAAGTTTCGTTGTGTGTCTGTAACATGATGAAAAACAGTTTTGATTGTCTTTTTCTTCTCTAACTGGCTCATGTTGCTCTTAGTCAGGGTTTATTTTGAGGATGCTAATATGTAGGGATGCTGATGTGTTTAAAAGAGAACACCAGATTTGGCCTCATTCCACTGGCTTCCTTTAATAAAACAAAACATCATCAAGTGAGCTCACAAAAAGAAATATCTGTGACTTTTTCCATCCCACATTTTCAGTATGCTTTTGTCATTAGCTGAGCTTGAGTCTGGGAAGTAGGTGGGCTGTGGCACACTGAGCACCTCAGCAACATCGGGATGTTTTTCAGTCACTGGTCTTTGTTTCTTTCATCCTATCCATTTCTGTGGACTCCTATAAAACTTAAATCTATACTCCTGTTTCTGTCTTTGACTAGACCATGGCGGAGTACAACTCTCTGCTCAGCGACCTGTCTGAAAACATCACCAACGAGGATTTGGAACAGCTCAAATCTGCCTGCAAGGAGGACATCCCTGAGGACCAGAGCAACAACATCACCTCCTCCAAGGAGTGGTTCAGCTACCTGGAGAAGAATGACAAGCTGGCTCAAGGTCAGAGGCACAAATAAGATCACAAACCTAAAGTTTTACAATTTCTTGGTCCATCTTAGTTTTCCAAAACATGAGTTGTCCGATATTGGTTTAAGTTCTTAAAGTCAAACTGTCCTCTGTTGCAGATAACCTGTCATACATCGAGCATATCTTTGAGATTTCGCGACGACCGGACCTGCTGACGAGGGTGATCGAGTATCGCACCACCGTGCTCAAAATCTCTGAGGACGACGAGATTGACACTAAGCTCACACGCATCCCCTCTGCTAAGAAATATAAAGGTAACACACTTGGTGAGCTTAATATGTTGCCAACATACAGCAAGGTTAGATATATTTATCAGCTAATTTGATTGCAAGAGACACTGGTAAGAACTTATTTTGATCGGGTCACCTTATTTATCTAATTAAGCCTCCTTGGTTCCTCTCTACCTCATCCTGCTGCCTATAATCCAGAAACTGATTTCATCAAAGCATTTTGAAGGGTGTTTCAACTCCTACGGTGTACCCAGAGGAGTGTGCTTGATGAGCAAATAAACAAGGAATAATTTTAAAGGGATAGTTTTTTTCCTTATCTGTACTGAATTGTGAATTGATTTCAAGACATATGTGCGTTGTTACAAATATCTTTTTAAGAGATATGGCAGCGTAACAAAAGAACTATAGGGTGCAAAAAAACTGTTTTTGAATGGTGCAGCTGTCTCACACATATTTAACTAGAAATAGTAAAATATGATGGCTCTGAAGGATGCCACTCTAGTGGAAGAGATTAAGGCACAAAGAGAGGAGTTGTGTAACAGGATAAAGGGACTGGTCTTCCAAATGTAGTAATTTGCTGTCCTCTTGTGGCTAAATGAAGACATTCTCCTATTGTGAGGGTCTAATTGCAAAAAGGTTCATTCTGTAGATATACAGTCACAAAAGTGAGTACACCCTTTTCATTTTTGCAATTATTTTATCATATCTTTTTTGGGGGAGAACATTAAAGAAATGAAACTTTGCTACGATGTAAAGTAATTACTGTAGAGCATGTGTAACTGTGTACAATTATTGTCACTTCAAAATAATTCAATAAAGAACTATAATGTCTAAATATCAGACAAAAAAGTGAGTACACCCCTGATGAAAATGATCAAATTGGGCACAAAGTGTCAATATTTTGTGTGGCTACCATTATTTTCCAACACTGCCCAGACTAGGGATGTATACTGGGTACCGGTATCGTTTGGTACCGGTTCCAAATCTTAACGATACCAGGGCACCATTAAGATTCTGGACAAACGATACTGTTGTTGATACTCTTGGAACGCCTACCAAACCGTAGTGTGATTATTACACCGTCAGGTAGTCATGGTGATGGAGTAAGACAGACGCACTACCCTTATTCTTACAACTGGCCTTCACCTACCTTTATGTCCAGGCCTCTCAGTGCCATCTGAACAAGTTTTTAACATTGTGTAATGTCTTTATTATGTACTCTAAATTACATGATAGCATCAATAAGGGTATCAATAAATACCGGTATCGATAAGGAGTACCGATATTGGTATCGGTATCGATAAAATCATAATGATATACATCCCTAGCCCTGATCCTGTTGGACTTGGAGTTCACCAGGGTTTCACGGGTTCCCACTTGAATCTTCTTCCACTCCTCCATGATGACTTCACGGAGCTGGTGGATGTTAGACACCTTGTGCTCCTTCACTTTCTGCTCTCTAGGGTTTAGGTCAGGGGTGCCCAAGTCCAGTCCTCGGGAGCTACTATCCTGAACATTTTGGTTGCATCCATTCTCCAACACACCTGCATCAAATGAATGGCTCGTTACCAGCCTCTGCAGAGCTGAATAACATGTGCATGAGGGAATTAGCAATTTGATTCAGGTGTGTTGGGGAGGGTTTGTTCTAAGAAATGCAGGATAGTAGCTCTCGAGGACCGGACTTGGGCACTCCTGGTTTAGGTCATGCTTGGCTAGTCTATCACATTCACCCTCCCTGTTTTGGAGGTGCGTTTGAGGTCATTATCATGTTGGAACACTGCCCTACAGCCTAGTTTATGAGGGGAGGGGAACATGCTCTGCTTCATGGGGTTGGATTTATGGCCCTAATAGTGTTCTCCAATCAGAGCACTGTCACCTGGCACTCCCACCCCCATGTTTGACAGTAGGCATGAAACACTTGTCTTTGTACTCCTCACCTGGTTTCCACCACACACGCTTGACTCTGTCTAAACCAAATAAGTCTATCTTGGTCATGCTTCCAGAAGCAGAGCATGCTTCCTTTTTTTCGGAGACTGGGCCAAATGAATTTCTTCAGTGTTCTCCAAAAAAAAAATAAGATAAAATGAAAAGGGTGTACTCACTTTTGTGACTGGCTGAATTTTGTTCAGAAAAAGGGTATATATTATAATATTTTAGATTACATTAAAGGGGTGAATGTTGTAAAGGGAAGGGTTTTTTTTGTGTGAAATACTTACAGTATGAAGTTTGTGTTATACTTATGAAGGTTTCCCGATGGGCAGGCTAAGTTAAAAGCTACTCAAAAATGGACCATGAATAGAAATGAATTTTTAAAATCTAAAACAACAAAAAGTTTCACAAGCCCCTTTCAGACTTGCACTGGAAAGCGGTATTAGTGTGGACTTTGTCCTTTATACCGTTTGCATTCAGTCATGCGTACCGCTCTTTTACCTCTCTTTTAAATGTAGCGGACATGTACCAGCTGGGCCCCATGTCATAAGAGCGGAAATGTTGCAGGATGTCATTTTGTCTGAACACACAAGTAAATATTCCGGATAGAGTTGAAGGGAGAGAATGACTGTGTTGACTTATCCGGAACATTTCCTGATGTCTGAACGTGGCCGGGGCACAATAAGTCCGTGAAGAAGCAACATGTTTGAAAAGACAAGTTAAAGAGTGGATGGACATTACTGCTCATGTTCCGCAATGCAAGTCTGAAAGCGGCTACAGTGGTATGAGTTTGTACCTTTGTGTACAAGTGTATTCTGCATTTTAACACAGTGGCATTTCTGCATAGACTGGTCCATCTGAACTGGACCATGATACAAGTGATACATCCTGGACTGCAGACCTTATTTATTCTGGGATCTTCTGCATTTGAATAGCACATCAGCTAGCATTTAAGCCAGATGCTACGTTTAGATCCATGATCACTTTGATCACTTTGACTTATTGTTCTTATGATGCCTCCTCATACTATCAAACATGAGTCTCTCCATGTAAGTCAAAGACTCATTAGCCTCCATCACATACCGATGAATGTTACATAAAGTTATAAATATATCTAATGCAGAAGTGCGATTGTACGAAAATGAGAGTAGAAGGCAACAATGCAAAAAATGCATGTAATACTGTGTTAACTGTAAATTAAATCTTGTTTAAATCATTTGTTTCTCATTACATTTCTCTTTCTCTCCCTTTCTCTCCATTTCTCCAATGCCCTACACTTGGAAACCAAAAGACATCATCCGCCAGCCATCTGAAGATGAAATCATTAAGCTGGCCCCTCCCCCTAAAAAAGTGTGAGGTCAATACCCCCAGTCCTGATCTTTGCACCTTGATTTCACCACTCCTGGCACTCAAATCAACCAAACAACTAATCATTTCTGACCAACATTGTTAGTCCCCACACCACAACCACAATGCACCCTGACACACACATCTACTGTAACTGCCCTACCTACCCTACTTCACCCTCTAGGTATCACACGCCCTGACAGAGGACCGTGCAGCCAGCCACCTTCAAAGCAACCAGTAACATCATAGCGACATGGCTTCTTCCCAAGCTAAGGGGAGAGGGAAAGCTACAGGGGAAAAAAGTACACTACAAATCTGGAGATGGACCGAAAAAGTACATGTGATGACGGAGCCAAAGTCTACCCCCAAATCAGACACTGGGTCAGTTCAGGATGACTTTAACAGTGATTGTGTTTGCATGTCATTCAAGATTGTATCAGTTAACACAAGCCTACATCCACTGATGAAGAAGCAGAAACTATAAACCCTGTCTCCAAGCAAAACTAAATGACATGGCATACTTTCTGACAAAAAACTGATAGATAACAATAGATGCCATTTAGATGTGAACACACTATGAGCAATGACATATAACTGTGACAAACATAATTCATCAGTACTTTAAAATTTGTTTTGAGTATTTTTTTTTCTTAAATTTACACGTTTGTGCAAAATAGCCAAAATATCTAAACTAGTGTTCTGAAGATTATTAAACTACTTTCTGAACATAAACTGAAACTAAAATATGTAAGTATAATTTTGGCGATAGGAAACAGTTTTAAAAAATACACATTAAGTTATAAACAGGTAAAAAACAAATTAAATCTTACTCTTAATGTATTATCTAATTTTTGTGAGGGTGCGTTTTGATGTCCGGCTAGCTGCCTAAATATCCAACTTTGTGTTTGTAATGTGACAGGAGCTTTGATGCTAAAATCGCATCCGGCTGGTTGCAGAGGGTTAGCATTTGCATAACAACTGAAGACAGAGAATTATTTTTACATTGTTTTTAGTCTTTATTATAAGCTAAGTTGATCCTTGCTAGTAACAGTTAGCTCAGCTAAGCTAAGTCAATCCTTGCTACCACCAGTTAGGCAAGCTAAGTTTATCACATAAAGGATAAAAACAATGTAAAATAAGCTACGCTACGTTAGCCTCTGCTAGCAGCAGTTAACCAAGCTAAGCTTATTATAAAGACTTAAAACAATGTAAAAAAAAAAAAAAAGCTAAGCAAATCTCTGCTAGCAGTAGTCTTCTCATCTAACTCAGAAAGACATTCCTTAAAATGTGTGAATTCCTTCATCAAGGCACCAATTCTCACCAAGTCAATGTATCCTGAGCCAAAAAGATCAAATTTAGACAACAGGATTGTGTCTGTTCCTCAGAGGCTTTATGTGCGTTCCCTTTAGTTTACTCTTCAATTAATAATTTTTGCTCTCAAGAGCAAAAACGTCTGGTATTTTACAGCAGTGGTTCTCAAACTGTGGGTCGGGCCCCCTAGGGGTTCCACAATAATTACTGGGGGTCACCAGAGCGTTGAAAAAAAATAGAATATGCGTGTGTATGTATATATAGATATAGATATAGATATATATCTATATCTAGATAGATAGATAGATAGATAGATAGATAGATAGATAGATAGATAGATAGATAGATAGATAGATAGATAGATAGATAGATAGATAGATAGATAGATAGACAAAATTATTCATACCCTCCAATTATAAAAATGCCACATTCACAATCATAATTCGTATAATTAGAAACGTAAAAAGTAAGAATAAATGAAAAAAAAAATACAAAAATGCAATTTAGTGAAATTAAATTGCTTTT
This sequence comes from Atherinomorus stipes, assembly GCA_023101725.1. NCBI lineage: Eukaryota > Metazoa > Chordata > Actinopteri > Atheriniformes > Atherinidae > Atherinomorus > Atherinomorus stipes. The sequence goes on along the minus strand of JALJCO010012581.1, from coordinate 731,939 downwards.
GAATTGTAGTTGAAAAGAATAAAAACTGTCCCAGACAAGTTGAAGCACCTTTCTCTTGAACGGTGGGCCAGAAAATGTCAACAGCTGTAGAAGTCTTGTAGAAAGTTACAGAAAACAAGTGTCTCAAAGAGTTGCATAACAACATTTTAGCTCAAGAGCCCATCATCCTTGTCTACTTGTTTTATTTTTTGTTGGTTTGTTTTCAATGTGTCTTGTAAACCACAATTCAAAATCAATGTCATGATTTTCATAAAATTTTTATATATTTTTACTTTGTTCAATTTCAACTTATTTCACTGACGGATGATTTTTTTCCTTATCTAATGGGAGGGTTTAAATAATTTTGAGGATGAATATAAAATATGTGTTTGGGGTTTTTATTAGTGCGTTATCTTTGAGGGTCCTGACTCAAAAAGTTTAAGAACCACTGTTTATGAGAAATATACTGTATTTGGAGATTATTTTATTCTAAAAAAACAAACAAAACAAAGAAAAACGCCACTATTTGCCTTCAGCTCATTTCAAGAATTTAGAGACAATATTTAGTTTGGAAAGCTTACAGCCAGTTGGAGTTAAAGTCTTTGATTGGAGCTAGTTAGAGATGTAAATAAACAAATAATATATTACAAAAAGAATACTGTAAAAGTAATATAATTGCCTGCAGTTTATGCTGTATCTATAAAACTAGCTCTAGCAGACAATTTCCACTGTATGTGCAGTGCTGCAGTGTTTAAAGACTAAACAAAATTTTACCTAATTTTGAGATATTTAGTATCTGTGAGCAAAGGATGAGTAGACTACACTAGAGTATACAAAAGTATATTTTGAGAGAGCATATTGGATTCACTATTAACTATTGTTTTTGCGTGATACATAAAATAATTCTTTTTTTCTTTCTTTTTTTGGGGGGATTTCCAGCTTTTTTGTTGCCATTTCCTTTGTTGCACAGAAATAAACTGACCAATGTAATGAAAAACAAGCTATGGCCTCTGGTTAGAAGAAGAAAAAGAAAAAGACAAAGCGCATGCGATAGTTAAACACATTCTTTAACAACTGTACATAATTTTGACAACGATCTCTAATGCACACAACGGCTCACACACCTGACTATGCCATTCCTGCCATGTACCAACGCAAACGCTAGCAAGACTGTTGAAACTAAACTATAACTATATTGAACACTGTGTATCTTTTCTCCCCGCAATGAAGCCTTAGCAGAATTTGTTTACCCTAAAATTTTTCACAACTGTGAAAGATAGTGTGTGAAACGGATACAAGTGCCAGCACACATATCAAGTCAATCAAAGCAGCCCTCACTTTTACTGTTTTTGAAGTGAGTGGCACTACTTTTATCTTAAGATTTGCTAAGGACTTCAGTGTTGGTGTGTACAGAATGTCCGTGGTTTGTTTCTGCACCTGTCTTTGTTGTCCTCAAAGCTGTAGGGTTTCAAAACCGAGGCAACTACATCAAAATCTTTAAGTGTATGACTAGTTATTGACCCAAGTCCTGCCGCTCCCTGCGTCCATTTTTCCTTGCCACCATGCTCCACACCCACCCCAGTGCCAATGACAAAGACTTTCATTCCGATCTTTTTTTGTCTCTTGTTTCCCTTTTATATTGCTTGGTATGTATTGTAATGTTGGACTGATTTATATCCTATGCATTTACCTCTGTAGGAAAAATCTGCACTGTAACCTATCCTCCCAACAAACCACTCATTCCCAAAAAGGAGCTCTTTAAATGTGACAAAAAAAAATGTTCTAGAAGATCCTGATACACTTGCTTTGAATTTTGCATGATGTGTTTGCTGGATGGAATAGCACTTGATAAGCAAAAATGACAGTGCAAAGTTTCAGGGAAGGAAATAAATGTGTTTGAAATTGGGGAAGAAAACTTTACAGACCAGCTCTACTGAACAACTCTTATTCTGCTCAGCATCGAGTTAATCAAGACCACATCGAGCTTTTTAGAGCATTACAGGAAGTACTCACCCTGGAAATACTTTGGCATTGTTATATATGTTTATGATATTTGGATTGGGTCAATATTGCAGTTTAGTTTTTAGCAATCCCTCCTTTTAACCTCCCAGTTCCCTTGCATCATGTGCAGCAGATGCATTGGGTCAATAAAAGGAATTTATAGGGTGTCAAGAGTATTCTTTTACGTGTTTAACACATATATAACGGTGTCAAAATACTTCCGGGTGTTTTTTTTCCTCTTTAGTGTTTAGACTGGTCTGCAACAGGCCAGACCCCAAGTGAAGCGGTGGCTGCCTTCCTACAACTTAAGCCAGTTGAACACAAAGTGGGACCACTGCATCCATCTCAGAGAGAGGCGGTTGTACTCACTGCTATGACCTGTGGGTAATGGTCCTTCCCAATGTTAAGATACATGCGATCAGACCTAAACGATGAACTTACCAGTTCCTGTGAAGAGCTTTGGGAATTTTACAAATCAAATACACAGGTTTTTCTGTGCAGATTTTTGCATGTGTTTCCACTAACATACAAAATATAAGCAAGGGAGGGGTAGCGCCGTTGAATTGTATTTGTTTTCTATTATTTGAAATGCTTCTTGAAATAGCAGCTTGTGAGTTTAGATGTATGTGACCATGTGACTTCTTTATTTTTCCCCTCTCCCTGTCATTAGTAACTGCGTGGAAGTTTATAAGTAATTTGAAAATAGTCATTTGGCAAAATTTAAGCTGCCTGATGTTGTCTTGGTAAAGGCTTATACGTTGAAGCATTTTGGGCGTGTAGTCAGTGTCTGCATTAATATGTGGCTGTGCTGAGCCCTTCTCCCGTTCCCGTCTTTCTTTGTATCCACTTCCTTTTTCCCCACCATCTAAAAATCAAGTCAAATCAAATGATTAGCACAGCCTTTCTGACTTCATCGCAGGGCAGATTATGTTTTTGACATAGCTTGGGTTGTTCCTCTGTAGCCATTGGCACATAATATATTAACATATCAGCCACAAGTGATGTCAAATTTGGATATTTGGAAAGTACATATCAACTCAGTAAATGCTGCAAAAGTATATTTATGGTGAATACATAATTTGAAACAATACATGAGTAGATGAAGTAGGTAAAGAAGAGGCATATATTGAATGGAGGTATTCAGCATGTTAATGCTAACAGTCAGCTAAAATTCATTCCAATATTTTCCCTTATTGATAAGACTGTGTTTACTTCTTTTGCTTTTTTTCTTTCTATTTTTTATTTCAATTGGTTGTAAATATGTATTTTGGATAAATGTCGCTGTGTTTGTTTTTAAATTGATTAATTTATTTAATGCCTATATATATTGTTGTTTTTACATGTCCTGATTTTGTTTTACTAACTGGAAACAAATCAAGGGGGTAAAAACCATGTTATCGACTTTTTTCTTATTCATGTCTTTTTCATTTTTTGTTTTGCTCTTTCAGCTTTGGGTGATGGTTTTTACAGGAAAAAAAAAACAAAAAAGATATTCATTTACTTGTATTTACTGATATGTAACATATTACATGTTGTGTTGTGTTTGATCAGAGGTTTCGTGTTCACTGCTTGTAAAACGGTTTTTATTCAGAGTTTCCAAATCATGACAAAAGATGAGAGCAGTCACAGATTTCATAGTTTGGCTTTTTGTATGTTTCAGGCATACTTGTACCAAGATTAGATCATCTTAACAATAAGCATTCACGTTAGTTTTTATAGAGCCCCAAAGTGTTTGAATTTAAAGTTAAATAACTTTTTATGGAATAAAAAGTCACATTAAAACAGTATCTAAAATATTAGGTCTAGTAATTGTTGCTAAATAGAAGAATCAATGCCTGCTAGCTTATATAGCTAACTCCTGTTAGCTTAAAGCATAAGCATAATGGAGCAGAACAAGATAAATGGGCCTCCCAGTGCTCTTTAACACTATAAATAATGCAGAGCTACTATAATAAAGTCCCATATTAAAATATTGAGCTTGAAATGATAATTGATTATAATGTAATTGAGCAAAACACGGCTAGATATAGGCCTACCCTTTATTTGTTCGCTAGCTAGCCTGCTACCCTGACTGGCCGGGCATTTTGAAATATCGTTATAAATTAACATTTCTATACAAAAAAAAAAATACACGTACTAATGAAGGGGTCATTGTTGTAACACTTGAATATACAGATGGTTATGTGCATCTTTTAATTTCTCAAAGAGCTGTGTCTGGTTTCTACTTTTTGTTGTTCTTATGTTTGAGGACAAGTGTTTGTGAATTATTACAGGATTCATGGATGAAGTAATAGAAGGTATTTGGGTGCTGGATAGCGTAAGTAGTAAAGAGTAGTTTGAGGGGTTTGTAGCTGCTGAAAGGAAATGAACATAGCCTACTTGCGAATAGAGCTACACAAGTTTATGCTTTAGGAAGCAACACATGGCGTGAATATACAGATGTAAAGTCTGCAGCTGCCGCTGTACATAAGTAACCTGAACTTGACTGCATCCAGTTTCAGAGTATAGTTTTGAATGTGGCAGGCTTTGCACCAGAATGCTGTAGTAGGAAGTTCAATCTGTTGATGTTTGGAATGCTGAATGTCTGGTCAATCACTTGAGATAAGGATGTGCAGCGATGTTATGTTTTCTTTTCAACAGTCATGACAAAGTGTAACCTTTGGGCGTTCCTGTTCGTGCTCAAGCTTTTTAACTATGTTACATTTCTATAGAGCTTCACAACAAAATGTTTTCTTTTACATTGTAAGGAGCAAAGTTTACATTTCATGCACAAAAAAGCAAGCTCTTCATCATGGTTAAAAGTGCCAACTGGATTCAGTTGCAGACAGCTGGGGTGAATAGACTGAATAGTCGTAAATTGTCATGTTTGTGGTGAACACTTGATTTGCGAGTAATACTTGTGGCTAGATCAGAGATTTTCTGGGGTGCAGAGGTCGTTCTGAAGTGGTTATATTTTCATTGTTACTGTAGTGGTGTGATCTGCACTGGATGTAACTTGAGGTTAAAATTATTACATGATTTAAAGTGTCTTGCTATCTAATATTTTTAGGTAGGATGGAAGGAGTTGGAGGTTAGAGCAGTTTTGGTGGTCATGGTACTTGAAAAGTGTTTGAGAATCTTCTCCCTTGATATGAAATTGAAATAGTAATCTCCTATCAGACTGTTCCAAAATGCATTTGTGTGGTTTTGGATTGGTATTCTGTATTTTGCTAACTCATCTATTGACGGTTAATTCTATGATTTGCCCTGTGCATCACTGATTTGAGTCAATCAATGGAGTGTTTTCTCTCACAACCTGCTTGTCTGTTACAAAGTGCAAAGTTCTCAAATGGTCACAAGTGGCAGGTGTAGGCAAATCAGTCTGTCATGATCGTTAATATTCAACACTCTTAAAGTAGTGTGTTCATAGATGTGCACCTGTTTGATATCACCCATACATCTGAGTTTGGTATGAGCCAAAAAAGTGATGCAGTTCTGTCCCAGTGACAATAAAACAGACATACATCCATTGTATTTTCATATTCAGCTCCCATGATAACCCTGATGGTTGCCATAGGCTCAATGCTGTTAGAAACTTTTCCTAAGGTTTCCCTCTCGTGGAGCAAGAAGTACTTCTGGGTGGTTTTGCAGTGACTGCAACAGAATATAAGGCAGAAGCATAAAAGTGTGGCTTTTTGTCATGATTTAAGAGACTGAACTGAAATTATGCCATTTTGTCATTGTGCTAAAATGAATATAAATATTATATATTAAAATATATTTGCTAACCAAAACTGTTGTGTGAGTTTTCTTGACAGATGGATGAGAGATTAGAGGGTCTGAAGGTATTCTGTTTACTGAAAATTAAAAGTTGTATTTACCTCATTCCAAGACCTGGTAAGGACCAGACATAATTCTGTTTTCTATTTATCCATGTTTTTTCATTATTATTGTGATAGCAAGTATAAAAAGACAGGACAATGGAAATTATACATTCAAACATATGAGAGGAGGGGGAAAAAAGAAAAATACAGACAATCTGACAAACAAAAATGATCACTGGATGAAATCAATAGCTGTATTGTTTGGTTTTGTTGGATGATTTCATTCTTACCCAAGTGAGAAATTTTACATGAAATACAATAAAAGCAAGAATAAAACACAATAAGACATTTAGTCATCAAGAAAAGACAAAGAGGGCAGCCTGTACTCATCCGAAAGCCAGTGAATACAAGTATGTTTTTAGAAGTGATTTAAATAACAGGCTGTAGTCAAAATATGAAAAGGCAAAGCATTCTACAAAGTATGGGCTACCACGCCCTGTCACCCCTTGAGTCTAGATCTAGGAACCACCGGGGCAATCTCATTTGCTGATCTGGGAGTTCTTGAGGCTTTGTACAGCTGGCTACGATCAGCAAAATATTGTGGGGCTAATCCATTTAGAGCCTTAAAAACAAAAAAAAGAATCTTAAAACTGATTGTTAATCTGACTGGAAGCCAGTGAAGGGAAGCGAGCACTGGGGGGACGTGTTCCCACCTTTTAGCTCCAGTCAGAAGACGAGCAACTGCATTAACAAGCTGGAGATGGTTTAAACAGACTGTTTTATACTGTGATGGTCAGTGTTGGGCAGTAGTACCGTTACTAGTTCAACTACATTTCTCTGTAGCATGGTTGTAACGTCGCTGTTTTCTACATCAAATAGCTTTTCAGCAGTGAAGCTACTTTAGTGGCCAAGTACTGGGGTAGCATCCTCAGAAGCTACATTTTCCCAGCCATTTCTAGATCTTAAACGCATCTCTCCTGTGTATTCTCCCAGTCCCGATGCAGATGAGATGTCATGGGAGTATACCAGCCTTTTACCTTTGCATACTTATTATCCTGGTTCCTGCCCTAATAAAATGCCCGCAAGAATTGTCTGATGCAGCCGAGAAGGAAAGCATGCAGCTGGAGACAACGAGAGGTAGGAGGCAGAGACAAGACTACATACAGTAATCCAGTGGTTCCCAAACTGGGGGCCAGCCCACCAGGAGGGGCTCACGGCTATGTCAGTGAAGAAATGATGATGACTTAACAAAAGGTATATGTTCATATGTTCATAAAGCTCCGTTTGGTAAAGAAAAACTGTTCAACAAAATAAAGCAATCAGACTTCCATTCTGCTTGCTTTGATGCTGGACAGGACAAGTTCTAATTTTTTTTTTTTTTTTTTAAAGGTATGTTTTACTCTCAGGCACTGGGGTCATCTTTATTGTGTTATTGTGAATTACAATAATAAAGGTGAGGACTTGCAAGAGATTTTTGCGAGGGATGTTGCCGCCATCCCGCATCATCCAGCGCAGCTTGTGAGAGCCTTTTTCCACGGCTGGTTCAGGAGCAGAGAACACAGCTGGAAGCAGAGATGGTAATGAGATTTTGTACATGCAGCAATCTCTGAATAACAAGAATAAAGCCTCAAAGAGACTAAATAAAAGACTACAGGGTCAAGTGGTTAAGCGCGATATTATGCAAGTTTAAAAAAAAATTTAAATAGCAAGTGCTCCTTGAAATAACCTTTCATAACCTATTTAGCCTGCTGTGCTCTTCTCTTTTCTTATTGTAAATGAAAACATGACAAAGCACCAGTAGGTTACCACATTAAATAGCTGACAGGAATGAATGAAGGAAAGAAATGCAGTAAAGGGAAGGACGGGATGTAGACAACACTCATGCTGCAACAGTTAGCAACAGTTTAAGGCAACTGTTGTTTGCAGAAATTCACAGGAAGTACGCTGTAACCGCAGATGTGCTGCCGTAATCCTCCTAGCGGAGACCTCCAGTATTGAGCGTTGCGGCTGTCACGTCCTCAACATCTCCTCACGTCTCCTCACGTCCTGCAGCAACAACGTACACAAACGTTCTAAGCGCTGATGTGTCGCCAAAAGCAAGTATGAACCGGTGATGTAATGTGCAGATCAAATAGTGAGTTAAACATAGGCGGGTCAGGTAAATTCTTGAGGGGCTTAACTAGGGATACACAGGTTTCTGTCGGGGCGATAGCACCCCCTAGCCCTGGTGCAGCGCCGACCGCCATGTATGGTTGTAAGATGCATGATTATCCAAAGATTTTAGAATTAAGTGTTCATTTGTACCTGAAAAGTAAAGTTGCATTTTTAATTGGAAAAGTTTTAACGAGACTTCACTGAACAAAAGTAGCTGCCTTCGAAGACAGTCACACACACAACTTGTGTTTTTTATGGTAAATACGGTATGTAAGTATTAGTTTTGTTGAGCGAGAAGAGTTTAATAAACAATTGAACTGATCTGATCTGTTTGTCACAGTTTTATTGATCATGAGATAGCAATGACTTGGAAAGAAGTAAGTTCAATGTTAAAAAAAAAAAAAAATCTATGTAGTTAAGCTACTTCTGTTATTTTATTGCTAGCTTGCCACATTTCTCTGGTGAGTAGCTTCAGTGTTGTGAAGAGTTAGAAGAAAATAAAGCCACATTATTGTCTGTATAATTATAATATTTTTTCTGTATTATTACTGATATGATCATCCATCAATTACTGATTGATTTTGTCACTGATTAATCATGTTTGTTTTTTTTACCCTACATATCTGGAATTGAAATAATGCATGTCTTATCTTGCTAATACAAAGACATACTTGTATTTCTGAATGTGCAGACAAGTTTCTGCTCCATGAAAGATACATTTAAGAATTTTCCTAGCTCAGATGATGCTGCAATAACCTTGCTCAGAAAATAAGCAGGTTTTAACTGTGTGTATGTGAGCCAGACTAACTTTTATTGTGATTTTATATTTTTGTGATTGTGCATGCTGTTTTGTAGTGTGTTTTCTTTTTTTACTTTTGGGAAGGGATGACTGTCTTGACTGGCAATCTGCCCCGCCCCACCACAGTGTGGCTGTAATTAGGATGAGAGGGAACAAGTGTGGAACTGAATCAAAGATTGGCATTTAAGGACTGGAATGGAGCATGTGAAGGAGGACTGACAACAGAGAAAGAGAAGGAATCAGGTACTGAAGGAGCAGGCACAATCTGTGGGAAATACAACCCTGCCACGAGAGAGAAGTGAGGCAGCTGTAGGAACTGTTGATCGACTGGATCAGAGAGACTGAAAAACACAGCCTGTTACAGATGAGTAAAAAGGAACGTTAATGGGCCTAGATTGGTACATGAGTGGGCTGCTCTGCTTCTAGTAACAGTGCCTCAGTGTCTTCCCCTTTCTTTGCTGCAGCAAGACAGCTGGAGGAGCTGTTGACTGACCGATTGGATCATGAGAGCCTGGAAACCACCGCCTGTTACAGATGAGGAACAAGGAATGTCGATCAGCCTAGAGCTGTGCATGTGTGGGCACCTCCCTTCTGTGAAGAGTGTCTTAGCGCCAGCGGCGTCGCCAGCCAATTTTCCCGGGACTTCATCCCCAGATGTTTTGAGTCTAGCCCCGGGTGCAAATTTACTGTTTAACCACCTTTTCCTGAAAAGAAATCTGATGAAAATCCAAATGACCCAGCTTTCTACCAGTACTTAAATGCACCATAAATGCGCGAAGTTCCAGCCTAGCTCCCATTGGTGTGTGTGTGTGTGAAGTTCGAGGTCCGATTAGCCCCCAACTTTTATGTCAGACAAAGGCTAAAGTAAGTTTGTCAGCTCCGTGTGCGCATGTGCAGAGGAGAGCAGCAGTCGGATTAAAGCATCTATTGCTGCGTTCCATTTGAACTCGGAAGTCGGAAATTCCCAGTTCCGAGTAGGAAGTTTCAACTGAACACCCCCCTGAAGTCGGATTTTCCACTCGGAAAGTTGGACAACCCTCACAGCTCTGAGTTCAGACGTAAAGATGGCCGCGTCCAGTGTTTGCAGTTTTAGAAGCTCTTGTAATGTTACATTTACAGTATTTACACTTCTTACTAATATTTTGTTGCATTAAATCAGTCGTACTAGTAACAAACAGCGTTTGAAGAATCTGTCTCAGAGCAGTGATCCAAAAAGCTCAGAGGGGAAGTTGAACCTTGCCATACAAGACAGGAAGACAAGATGCATGCATGACTCATGGAGATGGAAGCTGTTGAGACAGCTGTGGGTGAACTGGCTTGCTTTTCTGCCTTGGTGTTACAACATCAACCGCATACGGTAACTTGGGTGTGGTTAGGCATAGTAGGAGCACTTTTTTTATCTTTACAAACATTTCCTGTTTAATCAAGTTCCTCTTCCAGAGTTAAAACACATTCTGTGTTAGTTACATTAGAATGAGACACTAATATACAGTACATGCAATTTTTCCATTACAGTACCAACATACAGGGAATTACAATTTAGACAAGAGGGTACAGTATAAAGGCATGAATTACTCTTTCGCTGAAAGTATGAAGTGATGACACGGCCGTAACTTCAAATAAATTTGCAATACAACAAAACAAAATAAGTAGTTCTGTGCAGTTAGAAATCAGACTTATATTCACATATAGGTCTGCAGACCACAATGTTGTCCCCCTTGTCCCAACATACCACACTAACTACAGAAAGGGTGTAGTTAAGAAACAGATCAAGCAGTGGGATGGGGATGTGCAAGAGATCCTCCAAGGCTGTTTTGACTGTAACTGTGTGGGAGGCGCTCACAGAGGGCAACACTTTAAAGGAAGCCACAAATGTAGTAACAACATACAGTACATTAACTTCTGTGTCCTGTCACTATGTCTCCAAGTGATCATGTGCCCTGGCTACTTGGCAAAAGGGATTTCTTTTGGCTGACTGGTAAGTGCGCATGACTCTCACCCGAAAGTCTGGGGATCAAATCCCGCCTGGGACCTCCTTCGTCCTGCCACATGCTCATTGTTTAACCACTCATTGGTTAAACATTCCATCCCCTCCATCTGGAAGTCCTCCATCATCTTCCCTGTGGCGAAAAAGTGCAACCCGTGTCCTTACTCACGTGGAGAAGTCCAAGTCTCATGTTAGGTTGGTCTTTATTGATTTCCAGCACATTCAACACTGTTCAACCACACCTGATGGGACGTAAGCTGCTCCAGATGAGTGCCAACCCCAACCTTATCCTCTGGGTCCTCTCCTTTCTCACAAGGAGGGATCAGAGGTCACCTCAGCACTGTCCGCACAATATCTACTGGTTCTCCTCAAGGTTCCGTCATCTGTCCACTTCTCTTCACACTGTACATAGATGACTGCAGGAACACCACCCCGGGAATAACTTACATCAAGAATTCAGATGACACAGTGATCATGGATACCACCAACACAGATGGCCTGCTACAAACTGAACTGGACTCTTTTTCACCGTGGTGTAGGGACAACTGCTTGGACTTAAATGTGGCTAAGACCAAAGAAATGGCCATTTTTTTCCATCTCAGCCACCCTACCATACTCTCCCTCACAGGCAAAAATGAAACAATTGAAATGATCCAATCATACAGTACAAATACCTGGTTTCCATAGTCGATAATCAACTCCTATTTCAGTTCAATGTGAAACACATCTTTTCAAAATGCCAACAGCATCTGTTCTTCTTCCATTAACTTTGTAAACTTTTGTTTCACTAGTCCATCCTCACTGCTTTTTTTTTTTTTTTTTTTACAAATGTTTCATTGAGTCAGTTCTTACGTTCAACATCACTGACGCTCACCCTCTGCTTAATAAAATAATCAAGCTCAGCAGTAAAGTCATTGGTCAGGAGCAGCAGTCACTCACTACTATCTACAACAGTCCTGAGATAAGGCACCTCCCCTCTGCACTGACCCCTCACACTGCCTGTCATCGCAGTACACTTCCCTACCGTCAGGGCGCAAGTACAGTATAGGTCCCTCCCACTTAGGACAAAGTAGGGCTGTGCGGTACACCGGTTCATACGGAAAACCAGTGTTTATTTTTGTTATATGTATTTTTTACATACTGTTATACCAGTGAATCACCCAGACAACATACAGAACGTGCGCAGTGGGAAAGTGTTTCAGCATGGACCGATTTCACTGCTGGACGCAAACACTACAGCATGTGAACAGCCGGCGAAAGCTGTCCAAGTGAAACACATGTTGTTTACCAGGAGGAACTAATTCCCAAAGAGGATCCGCGTCTGTGATTTGGAAGTGCTTTGGCTTTAAAAGAATGGACATGGGTCAAACAACTGTTTACAAATGCTATCGAGTAAACGCGTCAGCTGGCGGTGGTAACACTAGCAGTTAGCTTAGCGGACAACACGTTTTACAGTACCAACAAAGTCTTTATACAGAACCACATATGATAAAGAAGACAGGCAAGAGTTCAGTTGGATTACAATCATATTTCACTGTGACAAGGATATGGTTCCCTTAGATAACGCAGAGATTTCCATGTTAAAAATGCCAACTTCACAGCAGAAATAAACATGTTTACAGCCTGGTTCAAAAAATCATTTTAGGTTTTATAGGTCAAGTTTACCTTCGTGTGTGAGGGGGGATGAAATTTCTTGCAACTCATAATGTTTAGATATTATTTAAACTTGAAACTTTACATAATTAAGGGCGTGTCATTTTCATTGACATACGGCAGACCAGATGCCAGCCTGCCGGCCGGTGGCTATTTCTTAGATTATTTGCTCTCGGTAAATTCTCAGTTTGTAGCGAGTAACTCAACAGCAGTTTTTAGTCAGAGAACAGCAAAGTCTACGCATGCCTTACCTTTAGCCCGCCGCCTAGGGGACTAATATTCGTTAGCTTCTGTTTGTTTTACGCTAGCTCCATTAACAGTACGTTGGCTGTCAATCATTTGCCCTGAGGCCAAGCTTTGCCCATTATTGTATTCACTGGGAATGACGACACATGCAACATAGCAAATATGGCGATGGTGCGAACGCCCAACTGGCCTCACTTTTAGCTCTTCAGAAACCAACAGGTGATGTAGCAGAAGGTTCTGCCCCTTTTTTTACAGTCTCTGATCACATCCAGTAAACATTGTGTGCAGACAGGATAACTTTTCCAGCAGAGATGTGTTGAAGGGCTACCACTGCCAAACCGGTAAGAGCCACCTATTCTTTCCTCTCCTAATGTGTTTAGAATCTGTAGGAAACATAAATAAACCAATGCTGTCCTTATGAGCTTTTAAACATTCAAGCCAGAGTTGGTAATCCGGCTCAGAAACACTTTTTGTTATACTGGGTGAAATGGTCCCTCCATCCTGACAATATCATGACATCATGTAGGAAAAAAGTCAGACCTCTGTGAGAGCTGCAGTTCTGTAAAAACGCTGACCACCCCCTGCCATTCGCACCAAAAGGCAGGAACTGGTAATTCGCAACTTATAGAAAGAACAAATCGATGCCTTTATGTCTCGTTTCTGTAACCCCCCTGTGCACCACTCACTGTAAACAAATATAGCTAACAGACTGCTAACTGCTGTGCTAAAAAAACAAAACAAAACAGCAGATAAGGATTAATTCTTGGATGCATTGACGTTTGCAGTGTGGACTTTTTATACTGCAGAAAGAGCTGGATGTGGGTGGATTAAAGCTGTTAAAAACGTGGTTTGTCAGCTGTTTACGATCAAACTAACGAGCTATCCTCTCGGCTGTTATCGTTAACCTGGTCGTAAAACATTGACGCACGTCCTTGTGTTCTAAAGGCGTGGTTTCGGGTGGTGTGTCTTTTTTTTTAAACTTTCCCTTGCTCAAACCGTTTTTCCAACATCGCCAACCTTAGCTTTAACTGGCAATACAACAGAAGGCTGAGCCGTAACTGTCCAACTGTCCAACTGGAAAATTACAAAAAAAAAAAAACACCCTACAATTAACCCATTAAAATCCATATTAACAGTGGAGTAGAGCTTCCACTCATAACGTCACATCCAGTTTCTGTGAACAGCGCCATAGTCTGGTCAGATGTGCTGAAATGCACAGTGTTTCCTAATAACTCATTTATGTAGACACACTTGTATTTGTTATATAGATCATCGTGAAGAACGTTTTGCACTGCTCTGTGCATCGCTCAGTGCTAACACACATGATGACAGACTGCTCAATGCAGCAGAGCCAAAAGACAAAGAAAAAGAACAGATCTGGATGAAGTCTTGGAGGTGCTGACATTTGCAGTGTGGACTTTTTATAACAGAGGAGTTGGAGGTGATTGAATTAATACTTTTAGAAACGCAAAAGGAAGGAAGAGCACAAGAAACAAAAATGCCGACATATTTCCAGAATAATAAGATTCGATCAGGATCAGTGATCCAAGTTCCTGCACTGAAAAAAGGGAATGCCAGGTCTTTGGATTTACTATAATAAATTTAGTCCATTTTACACAATTACTTTACATTTCCTCTGTAAACATGAATTCATCACATTTATTTTACATGTTTATGAAGAATAGTCAATGTACTTGATATAATTATGTTGACTGAAAGGGTTTCAATTTAAAAAATGAACATAATTTAGTCATGTTTGTGCACCACCTAAACCTCCAAGTGATATTGCGCCCTGGCTATGGTGACAAAGATTTTCCTGTGGCTGACTGGTTAGCATGCATGACTTTAATCTGGGAGGCTGGGGTTCAAACCCTGCCTAAACTGTCCTTGTGTCACATCTGCTTTGTGATAAGCCATATTTAGCCCAAAAGTGCTATTATTGGTCCAGATAGGTGGTGATAATGCTCACTGGAAAAAGTCAAACCACATGTTTCTCAACTTATTTTCTATGGTAGAGGTGCCTAAACTTCTGCCGCCAAGGCTCAAAGTGAAAATATGCCAGTGAGCTGGGGGCCAAACAGAGATTTTAAGGGTAAAACTTAAACAAATGTAAAGCAGAGTTGTTTTAAATATTGTTCAATAGTTAAATAAATGCATTCTTTTCTATCAGACCAAATAGGATGCTACATAAAAACAGCATTATGGCAAAACAACAATAAAGCCAGAGTCGGGAGTACAACAAACAAACGAACTGCACCAAAAATCATTTTTCAAGTTGGTATTGTAGCGGTTGTTGTGATTGGTTCCTGGTAGATGGGCTTGTTTACATATTTCCCATCATGCCTTGCAGCACCCTCTTTTCTTTACTCCATCTAGTCCCATCAGTCCATCCCCATCTGACATCATTCAATATAGTCACTGATACCCACAATACTGCATGTGTGGTGGCTAGTAATTTACTAGGATTGTGGACAACATTGTTCCTGCACATTAACCCATGGGGCAATAATGTCATGTGGGATTGATGTATTTGGATAGATTACATTTTCATGTAGTGGAGAGGTGTCCACCAACAGTCTTTCAAGGTCATTGTCCTGCAGGCAGTCAATGCCCCCATATTCCAATGCACCTGATTGTAAGTGAACCAATCAGGCTAGGAAGTTCTGCACAATAACTCACTAATTTGAATCAGGTGTGTTGGGGGAAGATGGCCGAGAAAATCCACAAGGTTGTGGCCCTCAACTGGAGATGAACACTGTTGATATGATGTAAAAAATAATGCGTAGAGTGCAAGTGACCAAATGGTGTTGGAGTAAAAGTTACTGGATAATTTCAGGATAAAGTGATAAAATTAGGAAGGTTTAAAATGTTACAAAAACTCAGATTACTTATCCAAACATGAGTCTATCTCACTGTATCAACATGAAATACACAGGTTTATTGAATATGAATAATTTGTGTGAATTTAACTACATATTTAAAGTTGCTGCCAAATCAAATCAACCGTGTGCAACCACTGTCCACTATTGGATTAAGTAAATCCAGCAGGTTCTTTTTTTTCAGTGTGTTTTCTCACTGTTTAACCGAGTTGTCATACAACCATTGCTTGATTTCTGTCAGGCAATCACTAAAGCTGGTCTTATGAAAGTCGGAGGCTCAAAAACAACAATATAATTGGATGCTGTCAGCAGAGAGATGGTAGAAAATATTAATAATATTAATCAAATTAAATATGAATTCAACGTCTTGTGGGGAGAGAGCAAGCACAGCACTACTAAAAATTGCTTAAAGACTTTTTGAGGGGAAAAATAATTATTTGACAAGAATTTCATTTTCAAAAAATAATTATCAATTGGTCTCTGCCAGACACGTGACATTTGTTGCTAAGACGCCATTTCAGGCGTATAAAAGTCAGCGGTCCCGTTTATCAAACACACCAACATGGCACACCAACATTCATCAAACAAGCGTGGAAATGAGCGCACATCTGATCATATAAATGATCTTATTATGGTATCCACGTGTGATTCATAAATGTTCGTGTCTGACCAAACAATAGAATCTACGTCAGAAATCCCTCCTCATCCTGCTTCTACCCTGAAGCAGCAGCGCAGTCAGGCGGAGGCTGGTCCAAGCCTGACCCGCACAGAGACAGAAGAAAAAATAACTTTCATTAGCTAAGCTAGGAAACAGTCTGCTGACTGAGCACTCATAGACTATAACTTTAGGGTACAGATGACTTAATAGAAACAACGGATCGCCTCTTGTCTTCTGTTTCCAGAAGCTGCAGGTGTCATACCAGCCAGATGATCTTAAAGACACACAACGTAACTTTTAGACCTTAAAAATCTGCGTTTCTGACTCGTTTTGATGGCACACCAACATTCATTTTGCGCATTTTCGAGCCGTCACTGCCCAGAGGCGTCCCGGGGCTCAGAAACAGCACTATGTAAGATTCCCATCCGGGACGCGACTGTGACGTTGCAACCGACTATTGGCTGCAGCACCGCGTCACTCTTTAGCAACTGGATGTAAACCAGGGATCAACTCCGCGAGTGTTTTGAACGCACATCATGTCGGATTCGGTAAGGAAACATTACAGGAGGAAGAGAGGAAAAGGAAGAGAGGAAGGGACAGAACAAGAGTCAAGATAAAACTGTCTTTTACTGGCTGGAGTGAATCACGGTGCAGGTATGATACAAGATGGTTGCTAGTTTAGTCGCCGATAGGGGGCGCGTCATTGAGAAAACTGCTAAAAGTTCCGTTGTGTGTCTTTAACAGCAGAGTGTTATAACTTCTGATGAAGGCGACAACTGATCGCCAAAAATGTCAAGATAAATCAGACTTTATTATCTCACTGTTGATGTCTGAATAAAGAAAAGAAAGCTCGGCTGCTTGTAAGAAGACAGACAGTCGGGCTGCAGAAAGGCGCAGGTGCATCGGACCAGCGGGAAACGCTGCTTTAGACTCAGAGAAAGTTTGCAACACAACCCTGACCTGTGTGGAGCTGTAAAGCGATGCTGTAACTTGTCAAAACTTTACTGACAAGTTAAATAACAGAAATACTAGTTTATGAACATTATGCGCAGCCAGAAGGGCAGACGCGCTGGTAACTGCAGCTCCCAGGAGACACGGAGATGAGTGGAGGAGATCCGTTTCTATAAATTAATCTATACATAAACGTTGTACAAGTGTTCATTCGGTAGACTGTTTCTTAGTTTAACTAATGAAAGTTATCGTTTCTTATGTTCCTGTCCGGGTCAGGCTCAGATCCAACCAGCCTCCATCTGTCAGCGCTGCTGCTTCAGGAGAAACAGCTGGATGACGGTAAATTTCTGACGAATATTCTGTTGTTTGGTCAGACACGAACATTTTTTAAATCACACATGGATTCAGTCATAAGATCATTTTTATGATCAGATGTGCGCTCATTTCCATGCTGGTTTGACCACTGACAGTTTTACGCCTGAAATGGCGTCAAGCGCTGGTTACTGCTGGTTAAGCAACAAATGTTACGTCACTCGGCGGAGACCGATGCAAAAAGTTGGTTTTAATGTTTTACGTTTCGGTGACGGTATATCTTTCAGCCCTAGTGTTGGGGTAGGTGTGTGGGGAGTGTGTGTGTGAGCGTGGTGGCGGGGTAGGGGGTGGTAGAGGTGGTGGCGCCCTGGTGTCAGGTGTGTGGGGCAGGGACGTTGGGGTGGGGGCTGGCCTGCCCTGGGGGGGCGTCGTCTGGGGGGTCCGGTCCTCCTGGGTTTCGGTTGGGCCGCCCGGGTCCGGGGGGGGGGGGGGGGGGGGGGGGTGGCTGCTCCTGGGCGCTTGGGCCCTGGGCCCGGCGCTGTCTCCGCTCCGGGGGACGCCCGGCGCCCGGTGGGGTCGGCAGCTGCTGGTCTTGGTCCGCTGGGGCCTGGGCCTCCAGACTGCAGGGGGCTCCGGCTGGGGCCGCCTTTTGCCGCCCTTCGGGGGATGCATGTCCGCTCTTTGGGGGGGGGGTAGCTGGGATCTGGGCCTCTGGGTGGCTGCTGGGGGCATGGGTCGTGAGCCTTGCGGGCTTCCTCCTCCTTGCAGAGACGAGGTTGCATCTGCATGACTGTATCACCACGGAGCACCCTTTATTATGCATGTTGACACTGTGACACTGCTTCCCATTGCGATGACTAGGTTGTACCTCTTCTCTACTTCCCATTGCGATGACTAGGTTGTACCTCTTCTCTGCGTAGTTCTGCGTGTGTTTGTGTGTGTTTGTATGATTTTGTTTTCCAACAGAGACCTTGGTTGTTTAGGGATCGCGGTACAGATGTACCAGTGAACTGTGTAAGTGGATTCATGTTTTCTCTCCTCTCTCTCTTCCTCTTCCTTACTCCTTTCTCTCTGTTTCACTTTCTATCATTACCTCTGTTAACTTTCATTTCTCCCTTGTCAGGCCCAGCAGTATGAAATGGAATGGTGTAATAGACAAATGTTTAAATAAAGAAATAAAATGAATAAACATGATATCAAATGGAGCCTTATGTTCATAAAGCTCCGCTTGATAAAGCAAAACTGTTCAACAGAATAAAGCAATCAGATTTCCATTCTGCTTGCTTCGATGCTGGACAGGACAAGTAAAAAAGAAAAAAAAAAAAAATGTATTACGTTTCACTTTGTCATTGTGATTCAAATTATTCATCTTACAATACTAAATGGCTAAAAGCAATTTAAATCTTGAAAAAGTGAAACCTGCTGCCTTTTCAATTGGAAATCTCTCCTGCAATAGCCTACATGTTTACATATTTTAAATAAACCATTAATCTGGCAACTTCCTGGAAACTTAACTTAAGGCCAGCTACTGCCCATTCTCAAGTTTCTAGTTTTTAAGATGAATTTGCCACTTGGAATCGAAGCATCTACCACCCAAGGGCGTACACAGTAAAATCCTCAGTGTTAAATTTGAGTTGTTAAATCCTATTAACTCTTTCAGAGTAATTCTAACACCATTAAGAGTAAAATGACCACCAGTGCAGGTGAAAATTTTCAGAGTTAAAGGTTGAATATGGAACATTTTTATTAAAAGCTATATTTTTTCAAAAATAATACCTCCACAGGTCGTTTGGGGGTGTACAGAATGAAAGTACAACATTTCCCAGAAAAATTATATTTAGCCGAAAAATAATTATAAAATAATTTTTTACGGGTTCGATAATGGCATTTTATTTACGTCTATAAGCCAATACACGCCGCCATTGCGGGTTGCCAAATACGATCTTTGTGTGGAAACAATATTTCGGTCATAGTCAGGCTTGTACAGGGGAAAACCGTAGAGACGACCAGTGGAGCAGCTGCTTCAGAGCCCTGGAGATATTGTTATCTGTTTCTGAGGAGGAGTGACCTGAGAAGAGCAGAACCTGGAGTAAATTTAGGTGAAGACTTCACTAAATGGACCCACATAAACGTTTTCCACGGAGTAAAACACTGAAATGGCGACTTTCCTGCTGGATCGGTAAGCTAGCTTGTTTGCTAACATGGCTAACGTTAGCTGTCAGTTATAAACTCCTGTGCGTTACTTGTTAAACATGCTGCAGGCTGTTGGTCACTTGCGTATCGGCAGTGAGCCTGGCATCCCAGCGGCTGGAGTTGTTTTTCTGCCGTTGCAACTACAACCTAGACACACGTGATGTTGTTGTTCTGTCCGTATTACATATTCAACCTTTAAAACAAGTTTCCTCTTTCAGTGTATAATTGACTCTATCAAGTGTAACTAAGTGCACCCAGGAAGACTCCGCCCTCTTTAGTTGAATATTTCCCATCATGCTTTGTGACTTCCCTGTATGGTCCTGCACCGCGAGTTAAGTAGATAGTTGATCCCTTTGGGTCTCCTTGGTCACTGCTGTGTGTTTATCAGTATATGTTGTTGAAGATTACAGTCTGTTCTGCGCACCAGCACACACCTGACAGCTGTCATAGCGAAAAGCTTTTCTTCAACAACTGTCACAAATTCTGTGACGCTGTTATGAGCGTGGGTGGTGGTTCAGTCCATTGCTCAGTTCGTGATGGGATGGATGTTATTATCAAAACTTTGTTGTGCGCTTAGTGTGCACCTCCATGAACTCAATACAGGTGCAAAAAGTATTTACATTTGAGTTGATTTAACACCACAAGCGAATAACTCTTTAACACTGTTGAGAATCAGATTAACTCTATCCAGTGTTATTAACCTACAGTGTTAAGTTCTGTTAACACTGTACAGTGTAAGCCAGTGTTAAATTTTAACTCAATTATGAGTTAATTTTACTCTGAAATTTCAACACTATGGAAAGAGTTAATTCAACACTATTTTGATAAGGACCAAATACACTCAGATACAGTGTTAAATTTAACTCTATAAGTGTTGATTTAACACTGCAAAATTTGCTGTGTAGCATTGGGTAGGGACGGTAGGGACTTGTCCCTACCAATATTCCGTCGTTACTGTGTCGTCACTATCAATACAACCCACTGTCCATAGTGTTTAGTCAATGATTGTGGCATACAATGGGTTAAATGTCGGTCTCCGCTACAAGACTCAGAGAAAGTTTGCAACACAACCCTGACCTGTGTGGAGCTGTAAAGCGATGCTGTAACTTGTCAAAACTTTACTGACAAGCTTCTAATCTGACAGCTTCTAATCTAAATATCGCTCTCTGATTGGCTGCTGGGTTCTCGCTAACTTTGTTGTCAATGTTTTGACAATGTTGCTAATAAGAAAGTTATTGAAAAAAAAATACCTGTCCAGGTGGACTTCAAGTCCACATTCAGTCCGAGACCATCCAGCTGCTCTCTACCTTCAGTACATTCCACTGAGAACACGAACTTTATTCCTTCTTTGGTCTCTCCTGCATTTCAGCGCTCTTTCCTCCTTAGTTTTGACGCTTTCAGGCTGTTTTGCTGAGGTATCACGGCTTTCCCTTCAATAGATGCCATGTAGTTCTGTTTACAAGTGCTGCCGTGCACACGCTAGGGGATGGCGCTCCTCATTAGGAAACACTGTGAGTGGCTGATAAGAAACCAGAACTTCTGTAGAATGAACTCCACTGGCATGAGAAGAGCGTCACAACAGCGTTAGAAACCTAAACTAAAAAGGCCTGGATTCATGCATATATGCAATAAATGAGTGATTTATTTTCATTAAAATACCTTTTTTACCATATATTATACCATGTAGAAAGCATTTTTCTTAGAGAGATTAAGATAAAATCAGGTACAGGGCCTTTAAGCCTCAGATGTAGAGGTGAGGTTAAGTAAGAACACGGATGTTAAGAAAGATGTTGTCTAGCTGTTAATCAGCAGTTGTCTCGCCATTTATCGGTTATTGTTTAGCCTTGGTCAGCTGTGGATTTCACATGACTTCACCTACTCTGATGTCAGAGGTCACATGACTCTAAAACAACGCAGTGTCCGTGAGAGTTTTATCCCCTCCCCCTCTCTTTATAAGAAACACTTGCAGGGTTTTTTCAACTCGAGAAAAAACAGTTACTGCCTCATCTCAGGGAATGATTTTCTGCCATTATAAAGAACATGAAAGATGCACTTTAATTTTGCAGTTGAAACACATAACTGAGGGGGTTATGGTCACTGTAAACTGTGAAAAAAGGGGCATAGTACAAATAACCTCTGAAACACTATTTTTTGGTTTTGAATATTTCAGGGCCGGGACAGCCGCAGGGTAGCAGGATCCATTTTGTTTCCATCTACTGATACTATTCTGCCAAGATAGCGGATTTCAGTCTTAAACAGTTCATACAGTACTTGCTTGGTTTTGGTTTAATTCCATATTGCCACAGTCTTTGCAACACTCTCCGTGCATCATCAGCATGACTCTCAAATGTTTTGCTGAACACTAGAGTATCATCCAGGTATGGGATACAGATTTTGTCTCGGATGCCCTCTAGACACTTCCCCATACAGCGCTGAAAGGCAGCTGGTGCATTCATGTGCCCGAATCCTGGCCCATTCATACAAGCCCCAGGGTGTCACAAAAGCTGCCAGGTGCTTACTATCTTGTTCCATAAACCCCTGGGGCCTCATTTATAAAACCTTGCATAGGAAAGCACACTACTGGCGGCGGACGTAGGAAAAACAAGAAGTGCGCCACACAAAAACTTTCTGATTTGTAAAAGAGTCCGTACGCACGTCCTATGCTAGTTTCAGTTTATAAATCAAAATCAACTCGAAAGCTGCCGCACTTGAGGGAATGCCTTGCTCAGCCCATAAGGTGACCATAAAAGGTCAGGAAACACCCTTGATAAATACTCATCGACATCATTTCCATGACAGCTCAGGAGTGTAAAACAGTGAAAAAGTGGAATTTGTGAGACTACAAAAGTGAGATCCTGATAGACCACGTAGCAAAACGCAAAAATGTTTAACTTAGAAGCCACAGCATGAACATCAGCGATGCAGAGAGGTAGAAAAGGTGTAATCAGAGGACTGTGCGGTTTCCAGTGGGTAATAACGTGGAGACAGAACGGAGTCAGAGGAGGACACAGACACACCAGAACCAAACATGGGTCTGAGGCGCCGCATGATTCAGATAATTTATTCCATTCTTCCACCTTATAAAACCAACATGTCAGCTATAGACATTGCTGAGATGTTTTTGACATCCGTTTGGTGTTAAATAATATTTCTTTCTTGTTCCTGGATGTTTTAGCTAGTTGCTGGTGCTGCAGCTGTGGTTGGAGGGGGAGGCCAGTGACTCTCCAGCACCTCACGCATCCAGTTGCAGCTGCATCCACAGATGAACTCCTGTGTGCAGAAAGCCATGGAGGCCACGGAGTTGCGAAAAATAAAGACCTTCTTTAAATGGGCACAACACTAAAACTGGTATTGTTGTGTAGTGTGAACTTGACTTTAACCTTCTCTTATCCTTTTTTCATTCGTTGTTTAACATGTATGCCTAAGTCAGAAACATCTCTGTGTAATTCAGCTGGTCCAGCTACACTTCCTCCCGATAAAAATAGAACTACACTCACACGCCTGCACTTCCTGCGTTAGTGTCAGCTGCAGGGTTGAAAGCTAAGAGTTAAAACCTTATTAGGACAAACCTGAGTAACAACTACTAGTCTTCAATGTGTATTATATCCAATTGCCTTGAAGATTACCTTTTTAAGAATTGTCTGTCCCACATTAAGGTGCGGTTTCAACAGAGGTATAAAACATTATGACTTCAGTTTTCGTGAGCTTCCTTGGGAGGCTCACAGCCGCTTGAGGAGGCTCATTGAGCTTCTGAAACGAGGCTCACTTTGGGGAGATAGATTAGGACGGAGGCCAGTTGGCGAACTTCTAGATAAGAACAGATACAGAACTTTATAACTTTTCTTCTTAAACATTTACTTCCCATAAGCGGTTGGGAGTAAAGTTTATATATCTGAATTGTGTTTGATCATATTTTTGCTTGCTTGCTTCAATAAAAGATCTCAGGCTGCCTGAGGAAAAACCTGATTCACTTGCAATGCCCCTAACTCATCCTTTATAGGAGTGTAGTTAAGGGTTAAGCCGCCTCTTGACACACTGATGAGACAAGAATACTTCCTTTAATCTTTCCCGTTAAAGGTGAGTATGATTTTTGGTCCATGTTTAAATAGAGACTGCTGGAAGCAGAGAATAGCTACCGTTATATACTGATAAAGTATATACAGGTTTGCTTCTGGTAAGACCTTGATTTACAACCTCCTGAACTTAGTAACAGATGCACTAAGGCTCTGAAGGATGGAAAGTAGTGGTGCCTCTGGAATGAATAGAGGCTTAGTGTCGTAGCCCTGAAAAGTTCCCCCCACCTTTACTTCAGTATATAAATACATATGCCTCATGTGTTTCATGCATCTCTTATATGAGCTTCCCATGCACAGTTTCCTCCAGCAGTTGCCAGCCCTTATATAGCTACATATATATAATTATATAAGAAATAATCGCTAGAATTTCTGAACAGCTACAGGTGAAGGAAATGTCCTGATTGTCAGCAAACTTAGAGAACTTTTGGATGGCGATCATGTCATTTTAACGGTGTCATTCATGCACAGAAGCTCATTTATACACACGGCAGCAGACTGTCCGCCTTATTTAGTCGTGTGAATGGACTTCATAACATGTAAGTTTTATTTCACAGCAGACCATATTTTAGTGGTTGGGGTTCTTCTTCAATATAATAGACTACACCTGTTTCTTTTGTAAATCCTGATCTTGTTTTACCTTGCATGTGTGAGCACATGCACTCCCTAGACTATTAAAATCAAATGAAATGAAATGAAAAATACTTTATTCATCCCAGAAGGGAAATTCAGTATTGTAAAAACTCACTCTTTTTTTTTTTTTTTTTTAAATAAACATAAAAGTCAGTCAGTCTTGTTCTTTAGGGTGATGGCTGCTGGCAGGAATGAATTTCTGTATCTCTCCGTCCGACAGTGAACCTGACGCAGCCTCCCACTGAACACACTCTGTTGATTCTTCACCGTGTTGTGGAGAGGATGGGAAGTGTCCTCCATCATCTTCATCAGCTTGTGCAGCATTCTTTTTTGAACAATCAGCTCCAGCGGCTCCAGCGCCATCGCCAACACAGAACCAGCTTTCTTGATCAGCTTGTTTAGTTTCTTCAAGTCTCTGATTCTGATGCTGCTGCCCCAGCAGATGCTGCAAAGCTGATTGCACTTTCCACAACAGACTTGTAGAAGATCTGCAACATCTTGGTGCAGACGTTGAATGATCTCAGCTTCCTTCAGAAGTAGAGTCTGCTCTGATCTTTCTTGTAGATGTAGTCAGTGTTGCATTTCCAATCGAGTCTGTTGTCCAGCTGAACTCCAGTTATTTGTAGTTCTCCACCACCTCCATCTCCTTTTCCAGGATGTAGACGGGACTATGCTGCTTATTCTTGCTCCTCCTGAAGTCAACAATCATCTCTTTAGTCTTGCTGGTATTTAAGATATATAGCCTCTTTATTAATTTTTCCAAATAACTTTAATATTCTATTTTGCACATTTGTCACATTTCACATCATTTCTTTGCTTTTATTCTTCTGTCGTTGGTGTTGCAGTTTCCCGTTTCTCCAGATTTTGGGTGTACGCCAGGGTCAGAGCTTCTGTAGATTTAGTGACTTTTTTCACCAATTTTTTTTTTTTTTTTTTTTATAAATCCCAAAAATTTACTATATTTAGCGTACAACAATTTTTGTCCGCACGCCAGCTTTATGAATGAGGCCCCTGGTGATTAGCTTTACCTTGATCTAGTAGGGAGAACATGGTTTTTCCATCCAAGCCGTCCATGATATCCTGGACTCTAGGGATTGGCTGTTTGTCGGGATGAGTCCTGCAAACCGCAACCTCATCAAAATCAAATAAAACAGGCTCCGTTTTTATTAGAACCATTATAATAAGTTGGGCCATATGACAAAATAATAAGCCTATGATAAATAGGTCTAACCTATATTAAAACAGAATCTCACTTTTAAAAGTAGACAAATCTACAGAAATTTATTCAAATTGCCAATGTCACATTAAATTAACAACTGAAAGCCCTGAGACAGCTTAAAAAATGCACACACACCATCTTGCTTGCTGTGCATTATACTGTGATGGTTTCAATGTCTAAGGGCTGGTTTTTCTGTGGGTGTGAGAGGTAAAACGGGGGCACCTAGGCGTGGGGTAAAAGACAAGCGTGATGTTTTTATAAATCCAAAAAATTTAATATATTTGGCGGACGCCAATTTTTGTACATACGCCAGCTTTATAAATGAGGCCCCTGGTTATTAGCTTTATCTTGATCTAGTAAGGAGAACAGGGTACAGGGTTTCATTCCCTGTAGTCAATGCATAATCTCGGAGAGCCACACGTCTTCCTTGCACACACTATAGTTGAGGCATATGCTGAGTGGGATATCTCAATCCATCCATGTGCTACGATGAAAATCATGTTTTTCATGTTGTTTATATCCTCTTGTGCCATATTTCTTGTGGTAGAGGACATATGTTGAGAAAACTAAACTCAAAATTGCATTTGAGTATTTTTGCATTCAAATCATTATAAACCAATGGCAGGCCGTAAAAGGCAGGTTCAGACAAACTGACTTTCATATGTCACAAACCCTGTGGCCAATCACAAAGCTCCTACACTGCTTAGTACCCCTCCACCCCTTCAGAACAATGCTTAAAGAGGAGATGAAACGGTCAACCAACCTAACTTTATTTACTCGACTGAGTCCTGGGGTCTGTTGCACAAAGCAGGTTCAACAAACCCTGTGTAACCCTGAACTCTGAGTTGGTCTACTCGGAGATTCTAAACTCTGAGTTTTCAGTCCCAGAACAGCTGATTTTAGTTGGTTTAACTACACACTCACATACACACACACACACTATTAAAACTATCTTAATTTAAAAACAGCATTTTACTGTTTACTTGGGTTAACTTTGTCTCACATTTAAATTTGTTTGATGATCTGAAAGATTTAAGTTTGACAAACATGCAAAAAAATAAGAAACCAGGATCACTTGTTCACACAACTGTACAGCACACAGAACAAAGCTATAACAGTCCCAGCCTCTGGGCTCTCATCTTCAGACACTCACAGCAAACTACACCCTGAAAGAGAACACAACTACTCTGCCTTGTAACTTCCTCATCTGACTCAACTTAATAGTGCAGCAGAGGACACAATGTGCACAGATGGATAACTGCCACATAACCACAACTATTTTTTCTTTGGGTATTACCATCAAAAGACAGGATGTGCAGCTTCTGTGGTTTGATTCATAGTAATCTTTGCCATATTGGTGCGTTGGAACTGGATAAAAGCTAAACGGGTCAGAGTAGACATATCTCAACAAAAACAATAGATGAAATTTATAAAAGCCTAACTTTTTTTTCTCAATTGCTTTCATACATTTTCATTATTGTTTTTATACTTTTCAGTTTACATGCAGTATCCCATCGACAGACACCCACCTCCCCCCTTACCTAAACATAGCAATACATTAATAACCTGGTTACTACCATAACATGGTTTTTAATCATTTTTGGTCCTTTATGCTTTTATCATTTATCCTTTATCTGGAGAAATCTTAAATGTACATGGATTGCACAAAAAATGAGCAGAATTACATCTGCAAGGTTATAAACATAGGAGTACAGTAGGTTTATTTTATTTACAAATGCACCCTACATTTGTGCACCTTGATATTTGCAGAGAACAGTCAGTGTAACGGGTGGTTCTTTGCCGATACTGGCGACTGCGAGAGGAGGGGAAAGAAAGAGATCGTCGCCAGCAGGTAGTGGTTAAAGATCTCCTTCCACTGAAAACCAGTTTAACTTGCTCTTTTTGAAATACGGAGGGTCACCCCTGGTTACTTACACATGCTGCGCTTGCAAGTGGTGCGTTACCTCCACTGGCTGTGTTTCCTCTTCATAAAAACAATACGGAGAAAGGAGCGAATCAGGAAAAGCCTTTCGCTTCTATGTCACATCGAAAACGGTGTATCCCACGTGGGTTTATATCCGCCCATGGGAAGGCAGGCAACCCTCCCCTCTGTACTAGAAGTGAAGACAGCACAACTGTAGCTGCAGAGTTGAGGAGCTAATTAGCTAACTGTTTGCTAGCATGGCGGAGCAAACTCGTTCATGTGCTCTGTTACACACACAGAGCGGGGGGCAGAGCTTCCTTCATACATTCATGGGAGGGAGCCAATCAGACGGAAATTCATGAGAAGGACCCGGAAAAGCCTGTTGTTAGACCACAAGCCACTCTTCTAGCATACAAATACAGCTGGATACAAAGATACCAGAAGATTTTTTTTAAACAGAAACGATGCAGAATGCATTGAATAATAATGGAGAACACAGCAATATTAATGAAATGATGATTGAAGTAAATCTTTACAACAAATAAAAGCTTTATTAAAGAAATAAAATTACTAAAGTAATAAAATAACCTAAAAACTGTCTGAATAAAAAGCACTTAAATAAAAGTAGTAAAAGAAGGCTAGAAATGGGCTAAAAAAAACTCTTGGTGGCTCTTTTTGGCTCCCTCCCGGCTTCGTAGCGGCCGCTACTCCCTGTGGCCACACTCCATGGCCATAGGCTCCTCCCGGGATGCCACTGCCGCTCCTTTGGCCCGGGCAGCCGCTCCTCCAGGCAGTCGTACCTCCGGCCGTAGGCCTCTTCATGGTCTGCGACCACTACGTTCAACCGATGCGTCTCTCCTTGCATATGCTGCAGGCTCCTACTGCTGCCTCCATCTGCTTACCCAGGCCAAAACAGAAGGTCTCTAGCGCTGTTCAACACCCATGTGGCTAGAGTGGATACGTTCTATCATGTTCTCTTCGAGCGTACGGGTAACATTTCTCCCCCCTAACATGATGCTGTCAATTTCTGAAATCTCGTCTCTATGATTCCAGAACTCTTGGATGATGGGTAAGCACTGGGATCTTGTGTTTGGCCAGCCATTGAATGTCACTTTTCTCAGGGCTATGAGTTGTGGATCCTGGCTTGTTGTGTCATTAATCTCTGTCACCCTCTGATCACTAACAGGCATCTTGCTGATGACTGTATGAACCTGAGCTTCCATTCCTTCACACAGAACTTTGTCGTGGTACTCTACAGACTTGCATGATAGCATGTCGGCTACTGAGATGTCCTTTCAGGGTCGGTGGATGAAGCTCCTCTGTAGCTGTAATGTCGTCCTCTGCAGCCGTGGTGGTGCTGCTGCCAGCAGTTTTCTGAGTATGGATTCCAATGGCTTGTGGTCTGATTCCACAACCACTTGTCGGCCATACATGTACTCATGAAAATGCCTACAGCCGTAAAGAACAGTGTACAGCTCTTTTTCTATCTGAGTATAGTTCTGTTTGGTGCTGGTGAGCGACATAGGCAATTGGTTTGCCATCCTACAGCACAACTGTGCCAATTCCACTTTTGGAGGCATCCACCTGAAGCCGTAGCTCTTTCTGGGGGTCAAAATAAGAGAGTACTGGGCCTGGCTGCCGAGTTATTAGCCCTTTCATCTGTTGGTAGGATCTGTCATGGTTAGCGTCCCACACATACTCGCTGTCCTGCTTTAGCAGTTCTCGCAGTGGTGCGATGATCTCTGACAGGTGGGGAGCAAATCTTGCTAGGTAGCTGATCATTCCCAGCACAGTTTCTAGCTCAGCTTTGTTCTGCGGTGGCTGCATCTCTTGGACTGCCTTCACTTTGCTTGGGTCTGGTTTTAACCCTTCATGTGAAAGTATGTGACCAAAATAACTGACCTCTGTTACACAGATGGTGCACTTGTCAGGGTTTAGCCTCATGCCCCTTTCTCTGCTCCCGTTTGTTCACGCTGTGACATCGGCTCCATCAAGCTCTGACATGAGAGGCTTCAAACATTTCGTTCTTCTCAGCATCGTAAGAAGAGTGTCTTTTCCCTCTTTACCAACTGATGTCACAAACTTGAGAATCTCCCTCATCTGGCTTTGTGTGGTTGGTAATTTATTCACAGTATCATAGCCTTCTTGTGAGATCAACCCTTTTTCCAGGAGCTTGTCCAGAATTTCACTGGTATTGTGCACTCTGTTAACCAGAGCTGTCCGATGGCGGTCCACAAAATGTTGATCTGAGTCTGTCAAAAACATGAGAACAATGACAACAATAAAACACAACTGTACATTCCAAATGTGGGATAGTGACTTTCCAAGAGC
Source organism: Atherinomorus stipes (assembly GCA_023101725.1). Classification (NCBI taxonomy): domain Eukaryota; kingdom Metazoa; phylum Chordata; class Actinopteri; order Atheriniformes; family Atherinidae; genus Atherinomorus; species Atherinomorus stipes. Next base: position 702,144 of record JALJCO010012581.1, on the reverse strand, counting down.
TAATGCACAACAAATACATATTTTGACTTTGAATCGTGATGTGTAATAGTTTTTAAAACAAAAATGTTACCTCCTTCATGGTTAGTGCTCTCATTTTGGTACTCATCTGAAGTCAAATGAAGATTAAAATAGTCATTGAGATTTGTGAAAAAATCTGCACATTAATCTATAACTAGTTAATACCTACTGACCTGTTCGAATGGTGCAGTCCCAGACTTTGTTCCTCTTTCTCTCACCTTCAAGAGCCAGGCTGAAGTCACTTCTTGGATTTTTAATGAACACTTCAAAAAAATTAGTTGAATGGTTGATCTTCTCACAAGTGACCAATCTTTTCTGAAGAAAAAAAATGATGTAAGACAAAGCATGAAATGTTTTCATTGGGATTGGTGTACAATGATAGTCTTTACAACTAATCAGTACCTCCGGCTTGATTTGAGCAGAGTCTGCATCTGTGGTGAGGAAGTAATAATTCTCCAGCTCTAGACGTTTGGATGGACTGTACATTCGGATTTCTGTGAATCTGTCCGACACTTCCTCCTTTTTTCACTGCCTGGATGAAAGATAACATACAGGAGCATATAAAACTCTGGCCGGTTTTTCTTTTTTCTTTATTTTGGAAACACACACACTCTTTATATTGACATGGATGTAGTAAATCTGAAGCATAATCAAATGTAGGAGGCAATCTTGCGTATTAAGCAAGAAGTTTAACTTCTATTCTGATTCACTTGAGCAATTTTACCTTCCTGTAAGACAATAGGAAATCAAATATTACTGGTACTGGTTTAGTATGGAGAGTATTTTGTTTCTTTATGGTTTAATCAAATAAAAAAGATTTGAAACAAAAAAAGGGATTTTAAAGCAAAAAAGTAAGTAGCAATCAAAAAAAAATTTTTTTTTGAGATCAAAACAAAACAGGTTGCATTTGAAAAAAATATAAAACAGAATGTTTCTTCAACTTTAATCAAAAATAATGTTTGAAATAAGAAACAACTATTTTGTATATGAATCAGTCCTTTTTTATTTCAAGTTTTTAAAAAATTTGGTTGCAAATCAGTCTTCTTTGCTTTCAAGTTAAAAACTTTTGGTTGCAAATCTTAAAGTTTTGCTTGCGAAGTCAAGTGCACTTGATGGGCGGGGCCTACGCTGGTGGATGAGAGACATGTTTCTATTGGTTGGTGTGACCTGGCTCCAGCCTTCCACATCACAGTTTTTCTCCTGTGTGTTGTGCTGCTTGGAGCTAAGTTGTTAGCCTGTAGCTCTTCAACGTTTCCCATAAATAATGAATTGCGCTAAATATCGTTGGCTACAGCTGCTGTACATTCACATCATCACCACAATAAATTATAACGCTCGGCTGCTGCAAACACTGATTATCAGCGACATGGCCGTCTCTGCTGGTCACGGTCTGAGCTCAGTAGCCACTGAGTGAGTGATTTACAGGGAAACATGTACAACGTAGGCTGTGATTACACATATGGTCATAATATCTGTATGGTAATATCACGGAGTGATTGGACTGTAGCCTATGTGAGAGCCTGGGAGTGGTAGTGGGCTGTATGAGATTGCAACCCTACCCCTAGACATGGGTGTTATTGAGAAGCGGTGCGGCAGGTACTCGGACGCTGAGAGCATCAAGCGGGCAGGAGGGGCAGATCCTGGTCGGTGCGGAGCGGAGTCCGTCGTGGGGCCACGAGAGGACATCCAGCAGGACGAGTAAACAGCGACGGAGAGGCGGTCGCTGACCAGACGCACGTGTGTTTGTTGACACTGGAACAGCTGTAGTGAGAACAGGATCCGCTATAACTGGCACCATATTCAGCGGTTAATGTTCCCAGGTTGACCTAAAGGAAAATTCCTGACTGAAGAGAGATGGTTCTCAAACACACCGCTCCGACAGGGCGTCTGTCTCTTACCGCCGGTGTCGCACGATCATGTCTCAACAGGCCGGTAAAAGCTGAGCGGGCTGGTCAGGCAGAACCGCCTTAAATTTTACGATCACACGCACCAGCAAATAAAAAGAACATTAAAACCAAGCAAAGCAGCACAACCACGACCATATAATTTATAAACAGAGAGGAGGATTGTCCTGCGCTCTTGTCCACAACGGTGCGTCCAGTCAGCGACCGTCGCTGTTTACTCGTCCTGCTGGATGTCCTCTCGTGGCCCCTCGACGGACTCCGCTCCGCACCGACCAGGATCTGCCCCTCCTGCCCGCTTGATGCTCTCAGCGTCCGAGTACCTGCCACACCGCTTCTCAATCACACCCCCGTCTCGGGGTAGGGTCGCAATCTCATACAGCCCACTACCACTCCCAGGCTCTCACATAGGCTACAGTCCGATCACTCCGTGATATTACGATACAGATATTATGACCATATGTGTAATCACAGCCTACGTTGTACATGTTTCCCTGTAAATCACTCACTCAGTGGCTACTGAGCTCAGACCGTGACCAGCAGAGACGGCCATGTCGCTGATAATCAGTGTTTGCAGCAGCCGAGCGTTATAATTTATTGTGGTGATGATGTGAATGTACAGCAGGCTGTAGCCAACGATATTTAGCGCAATTCATTATTTATGGGAAACGTTGAAGAGCTACAGGCTAACAACTTAGCTCCATCAGCACAGCACGCATGAGAAAAGACTGTGATGTGGAAGGCTGGAGCCAGGTCACACCAACCAATAGAAACACGTCTCTCATCCACCAGCGTTGGCCCCGCCCATCAAGTGCACTTGACTTCGCAAGCAAAACTTTAGGATTTGCAACCAAAACTTTAGGATTTGCAACCAAAAGTTTTTAACTTGAAAGCAAAGAAGACTGATTTGCAACCAAATTTTTTAAAAAACTTGAAATAAAAAAGAACTGATTCATAAGTAAAACAGTTGTTTTTAATTTCAAACATTATTTTTAATTAAAGTTGAAGAAATATTCTGTTATATATTTTTTTCAAATGCAACCTGTTTTGTTTTGATCTCAAATAAAAAAAAATTTGATTGCCACTTACTTTTTTTTGCTCTCAAATCTCTTTTTTGGTTTCAGATCTATTTTATTTGATTAAGCCATAAAGAAACAAAATACTCTCCATAGTTTAGAGGACTGTTGACTTAATTTTAGACCAATGGTTCCCCAACTACCCAATTACATCTCAACTCATTTCTGTGCAGACATGACCATAATTTTAACCACACTGGCTCTAAACAATCAAAGCTTTGGGGGACCCCATGTTGGGAACCACAGTTTAAATGATATGACAACTATGATGTCCCCATAATACTGTATATAATCCGGCCATATTTAAAATTCATTGTTTTAAAATATGTCATGATTAATCAGTGGCTCAGATGATACAGCAAGTCATCGAATGACCAAAGGGTCAGTGATTTGAATCCCCCTCCCCCAGTCATCTGTCATTGTGTTCTTGGGCAAGGCACTTCACCCTCCTTGCCTCCAGTGAAGGCATCACTGGTGTATGAATGTTCCGGTGGTGGTTGGAAAGACCGTTAGCACCCATCGGCTGCCGCGTTTCAGTGTGCCCAGAGCCGCTGTGGCTACATGTAGCTTACAATACCAAGTTTGAATGAGGAGTGAATGAATAATGGACCCAAGTGAACAGCAGACAATGCGATAATCTCCATTATAATTATCACTTGTAAAGGACTAAAATATTGATACAATTTAACTTTTTTACCACAAAGTGAAAATTTTGATGTTGATGAATTTATTAAAGTATTTACTCTGTGTTGTACCTAAATTAAGCCTAACATACTGCTTTCACTCTGAGACACTGCTGCTGCTACAGTATCAGCTCATATCGTGTTGGTGCAGATCATCTCTTCTCAAGGAAATGAAGCTGTCCTCACTTCATTTTCTCTCCCTCTGTTTTCTTTCTTTTCTTTTTTGGGTGTCTGATTTCTCATTCTTTCATGAGGACATGACTTTTTCCTGCCTTCCTCTCCTCTGGCTGTCTGATTACTCTGTACTTCTCTCAGTTGACTCAACCAGGTGCAGCACAAACACATACTCAAAAACCCCAACTATTGATATTTCGGGCTTTTGAGGGGCCCTCCCTGCAGTGGGTCCTGCCATCAATAGGACATTTACAGTATTTTGCTGAACCAGAAGTCTAAACTACATTTGTGTTACAATGGAATGACTGAACTGATTGTGATGTGTTGTACTTACTCACCGCTTTTATGTCGTCATTAGATGGTACCACATAAACATGCAGCTTGAGGGTTGCTCTGGTCGTGTCATACTTTTTGTATACCAGGACATCACGGAACACTTTGCAATGGTAACCCAATTTTTTCAGAACCATGACACCTCTTGGTGAGAAATCTGGTTCGAGTAACGTGACGTGGCATCTCGTCACTTCAGACACTGGTTGCACGAAATGTCCACACGTATCCACGTGTAGAACAGCAAACATGTCTGATGGTGGCGCATTTTCATCTGTAAAGTACAAACATTTATGGTTTTACATTTACTGACATATAGATGTCTTCAAAACATCAAAGACAATAAAACTTTGCAATCTGTTTTATGACTTTCAGGAATATAAAGATTAACTGATTCACAATGCTGCTCTATGATCAAAGGTCAAGATACAAACTCCCCAATAATGAGGATGTTAATGTCATTCAACTTTTTTCTCCAGCATCAACCCCCTTGTTTTTGTGTCTTTTTTAATGTCATGGACCTACACAAAAAAAATCCAAATTTGCAGTGGCACATGCATATTCACTCCCTTCGTATGTGATCCCATTACCCATGGAAGTCACACATTAAGGTTCACCTATAATCTAAGTGTCACATGATAGTCTTAGTATGTACACAATTAAATCCATGAAAAATGGAAAACATATGGCCACACAACAAATATTCATAGAGAGGGCTGTCCATGAATACTCAAAGAATGAGCTAGGTGGACATTTATCAGAGAGACACAACCTGAATGAAATGAACTTTCATGCAGACGAACTCTGGTGATTATGCTGGACAATTTCTGCATGTCTTGGACTGTTTTTATCTTAGACCAGCAGTGTCTCCACACACATCAGGGACCACACCCTGATATGGTTGTAACTAGCTTTTCATTTGCAAATATGAGTGTGTCTGACAAAAAAGTCATGCCCATTGTGCAAGGCTATTTAATTCGGTTCTACAAGAACTGCAATCCAGTAAGTTTTCAATTCTTCCCTGCTCCATCACACCAGACTCAAATTAAGTGGATCCAACCGCCAATGAAGATGCACGATGACTCATTAACCTGAATCAGGTGTGTTGGAGCGGGGATACACTGAAAACCTGAAGGACTGCGGCCCTCATGGGACTGGATTGAATGCACACTGTCAGTCAGTGAACCTGTGGATTTCTATAATAACATCCTAAGCAACATCATGGATGTTTCCAAACTCCGTCCCACTCTTTTCCTCTCTGATGCTGAGAAGCTCATCTATCCCTTTGCTTCCTCCAGACTGCACTAATCCAATACATTTCTCATCAGGATCCAAAGCAAATTCATTCAAAAGCTGCAGTAAATCCAAAACAGTGTGGCTAGGTTCCTGATAAGGGTACAGAAATATGAGCATGTCATTTACCACTATCCTCCCATGACATTGGCTTAAAAACAAGGTCTCTCTCCTCACCTTCCAATGCATCTATGGTGATGCTCCCTGCAGCTTATCTGAGTTTGAATTAAGTTTTCAATTAATTGTTTATTCTCTAATTTTCTCCTGTTTTATTTCTTGTTTTTGCTTTTGGAAGCTCAACTTACAACCTGATTATGATCCACTTTTCACAGAAATTGTGAATACTTGTACTCTTTCTTGGTCTGTTCAAGAGTGTGTATTTTGACCACACTGAATAGTTTGAAGTGAATGAAGATGGGTATTTGCCTCAGTGAAAGAGATGCATGTCCCAAATAGCAACTCACCCATACAGATTTCATGTGGCAGGTGGACCTCCTCAATTTTCCCAGTTAAGACTGTGATGTCCAGAAGGGGCCCTGCTGGTATGTACTGCATGGATATGCCCTGATTCATGTGTTCCTCCCATGAGCTGTGATGGTATGTGAAGGTGACTCTATCCTTACACATCCAACGCAGAGTAGACACACTGCATTCATAGTGACCACTTTGAGATTGTAGGCTGATTTTGAAAGAGAAACAAATGGTCAGATTAGGGGACATACAAGAAGAAAACTTGCAGCAAGGGATGGGCGATATGGACTAAAAAATGTATCACGATAATTTCTGTTTTTTAGCACAGTAACGAGAAGTGATGATAAAAACTATCAGCCTAATGTTTTGTATTATAAATCTGTCACTACATTCTGTTTTGAGAACCCTACAAAATACTCAAAGCCATATCAAATAAGTTCAAGTAATACACTTGTATTGCAAAACTGTTGTGACACCAATCAAACAAGTCTGAAATATGAGAGACCAAATTCCACATTTATTCGAATTATGCAAACAGCAAAACTAATTTGGCGCATAAAAACCCAAAGTAGTGCAACTACAATACAACCTGATAAATTGAATTTATCTTGTTTATTGTGAGATGACATATTATTATCGTGGGGAATTTCTCTGACGATATATTGCACACGATAACATATCGCCCATTTCTACTTGCAGCACAAAAATATCAGATCTGGGAGCATTGATGGCACTGACATTGTCCATAATGTTCTCCAGGTCATGCAAAACCTCTACAACATAATTAATAATCATTACCGGTAGGTTTTAACTCCATCGACCCGCTTCACTTCAGGTTCAAGTTTAGTCCATCCACTGAAATCCTGTTTCAGAGTTAAGACTTTTAATTAAGCAGTGAGGTGCTAAATCAGTTACAGCAAAACATGAACAACAGAAACTTTACCTTTTTGGTGTCACAAGCTTCAAGAGGTTCTTCAGAAGGTCCTTCTAAAAGCAAATGTTTTAGGTTTAAGAGCTAGTGCACCATAATGGCATTGAAGAGATGCTGTACAAGAAGGGATGCTGCCATAGGGTAAAAATCTTTAGGTAGAGAAGATGGGGTTTCCGTGACTTTTGTAAATAAAAAGGACATTGACTTTCATTGCTGGTTATCATAAAACAGTGTTAACTTTTTGTAATAGCTAGAAAAGGGTTATGCAGTTCCAGACTGCAGTTTCAAGCTTGAACCCGACTTTTTAAAGTGTTGTTTGAGTAAATTTTGAGCAATTGACCTATGGCTAAACCACGCCCCCACACGCAATGAGCCAATCACAGTGCGCACAGCTATCCCATACACTCGGACATTCTCAGCTTGAACGTCCATTGAAATGCATTGAAGTTAGTCCGTTTTTGTTTGTTTTTATGTGTTCTTTTTAGTTTAAAATGGTCAAACAGTGTGCATGGGGTACATGCAACTCTGACACTAGGTATCCTGAGAGGCTAGGCGACTGGGTGTATTTTTTGCCTTTTACCAAGTCACATCGAGCCAAAGTTATGCAGCAGACCACAACATCAACTGAACGTGGATAAAATGAACAAGGATGTCTACATCTGTTCTAAGGTAAGGCAACATCGTATTTGAGGAAACATGTTGTCACTTTGCTGGAAAGAAATATGAAGTTACCCTCCCTAACGTTAGTTTAAGTTGGCTAACGCTAGCTAAACATGCTAGTTCTGTTACGTGGTAATGGTACATGAGACGCTGTCGTGTACTACACGACAGCGTAGTACACGACAGCGTAGTAGACTACAGTAGTACAACACGTCGATTACTGACTTGCAACACTCAGGCCGACCGTGAGCAGCATTGAGGCGGACACTGTTCTGCGCGAGAGCCGGTGAAAAAGCAGAGCTCATAACTTTATTTCTGAACATCCGATCGGTGAAATTTCAAGTGTAGATGGTAGCTAGTGTCAAAAATATGAAGGCCACGAGGGTTGGAAGCAGCTCCGAGCCTTCGCTGGAACGCAGCAGCGAAAATCCCCCAATCGGTCTCTGCCAGACACGTGACTTTTGTTGCTAAGATGCCATTTCAGGCGTATAAAAGTCAGCGGTCCCGTTTATCAAACAAGCGTGGAAATGAGCGCACATCTGATCATATAAATGATCTTATTATTGTATCCACCTGTGATTCATAAATGTTCCTGTCTGACCAAATAGAATCTACGTCAGAAATCCCTCCTCATCCAGCTGCTTCTACCCTGAAGCAGAAGCGCAGACAGGCGGAGGCTGGTCTAAGCCTGATCCGGACTGTGGGATCTGAGCCTGACCCGCACAAAGACAGAAGAAAAAATAACTTTCATTAGCTAAGCTAAGAAACAGTCTGCTGACTGAGCACTTCTAGACTATAACTTTAGGGTACAGATTACTTAATAGAAACAACGGATCGCCTCCTGTCTTCTGTCTCCAGGAACTGCAGGTGTCATACCAGCCAGATGATCTTAACAGCAGAGTGTTATAACTTCTGATGAAGGCGACAACTGATCGCCAAAAATGTCAAGATGAATCAGACTTTATTATCTCACTGTTGATGTCTGAATAAAGAAAAGAAAGCTCGGCTGCTTGTAAGAAGACGGACAGTCGCGCTGCAGAAAGGCGCAGGTGCATCGGACCAGCGGGAAACGCTGCTTTAGACTCAGAGAAAGTTTGCAACACAACCCTGACCTGTGTGGAGCTGTAAAGCGATGCTGTAACTTGTCAAAACTTTATTGACAACAGGGCTGCACAATTAATCGTTAAAAGATCGTGATCTCAATTCACATATACATGCAATCTCAATTCTACCCACAACAATTCTGAAACATTTTTAATCATGAGCTGATCACAAATAAGTTTCCATTCTTCCCAGATTTTTTCAAGCGCCCTCAAATGCAACACTGCCGTTGCCTCCCCACCCCCTAACCAATGTTGAAGAACTACAACTATGCATCTGCCAAAGAAATGCTCCAACAAAGCTCTTGTGCAAACACATGCTTTATTTTGAATAGGTTGTTTTGTTTGTTTTGTTCAAGTTTATTTGTGCAATAAATTTTTTTGGGGAAAAAAAACCGTTTCAGAGAATCGTGATCTTAATTTTAAGCAAAAAAATCACGATTCACATTTTTACCAGAATCGTGCAGCCCTAATTGACAAGTTAAATAACAGAAATACTAGTTTATAAACATTATGCGCAGCCAGAAGGGCAGACGCGCTGGTAACTGCAGCTCCCAGGAGACACGGAGTTGAGTGGAGGAGATCCGTTTCTATAAATTAATCTATACATTAACGTTGTACAAGTGTTCATTCGATAGACTGTTTCTTAGTTTAACTAATGAAAGTTATCGTTTCTTATGTTCCTGTCCGGGTCAGGCTCAGATCCAACCAGCCTCCATCTGTCAGCGCTGCTGCTTCAGGAGAAACAGCTGGATGACGGTAAATTTCTGACCAATATTCCGTTGTTTGGTCAGACACGAACATTTTATAAATCACACATGGATTCAGTCATAAGATCATTTTTATGATCAGATGTGCGCTCATTTCCACGGCGGTTTGACCACTGACAGTTTTACGCCTGAAATGGCGTCAAGCGCTGGGTTACGTCACTCGGCGGAGACCAATCGCAATATCTCGGCGAGAAACGCTTATACGGGCATTTTCAACACAGGGAGCCAGTTAACCATGCCTTTGTGCCTTGAATGAGCATGGAATCATGTATGGGGCTTAGACACTATTACAGGCATCCAAAAAGCTGGGCCTCTGCTGGCTTTTGCCACAGCAGGAGACGCGGTGTGACTTGCAACACTCAGGCCGACCACGAGCTGCATTAAGGCGGACACTGTTCTGCGCGAGAGCCGGTGAAGTAACGTCGATAACGACACGCCTCTGGCTTCCAAGCTGCAGCCAGACTGCTCCGCTTCCGTGGCTGTTTGATCAGTTTTTGTCAGACGATCACTTTTTGGCACAACAACAGCAGCGGTACAGGAGTTTGTGCAAGAAACTGAGGGAGCAACACGAGTCACATTCAGAGACTTCACAGGCTTAATTTCGACTCCCAGTTTAAGACGTGAACAATTTTTTTGGTTTGTTTGTTTTGTTTTTATGTATTTTAACTTATCTCGACATGATCTCTCTGTCTGATCACGCGTCTGCTGTCCGTGTTGACAGCTGTCATCTCCCGAGATGTCACATAGCGCCCGTCACTGAATGTTGTTTGTCCGAGTGAGTGGAGGGGGCGTGGCTTAGCCATAGGTCAATTACAAAGAAAGTCAAAGTCCAGTATGTAAAAGTTAACAACTTTTGTTCTCTTACCTTCATCTTCAGTTTTTGTCTGTATACTAAAGGCCACCGGACCTCTGATGGTGAATCCAAGGTAAAAGGAAACTTTGCGTGATCTCCACAGGCTTCTTTGCAGATTGGCTTCCACTTCAACCTCTGTGCCACCAACAGATGCGAACACTCTGTAGTTTCGTACCACTCCTTTAATCTTGAGAAGACGAGCTTGGACCTCAGAATTCTTGAAAATGTTCTCATTCTGCCAATTATTACTCCACTCTGGCTCAGTTTCCTGACTTGACTCATAAAACAAGCCCTCCAGAACTTTTCTGTGAATAAGCCTGTTCAGATGTTGTCCGTTTCCAAGGAAAAACAAGGGGCGAAGGTACCTCGATCGAAAGTGCTTCTTGTACGCATATTCGTAAGAAGAGCGCATTTGCCAACTTAATTGATCAAGATCAAAGACACACTTGTCTTCACTCCCTGAAGGCCAGAACAAGAGGAAGGCTAGCATGTGCTGCTCAGGGGGATCGTTTCGTGTCAGGGGCATTTTCTCTCTAAAGACTATGAACGGTTTGCGTTTTGAGGGAGAGGTCACTCCTGTGTTCATCAACATGATATGAGCAAAGATGTAGTTGACCACAGCTATTCCTGGATCTTTTCTGGAGCAAATCTCTTCCCACCATGTAGTTATTTCTTTAAGCTCCGATTCGGTATGTTCACGGTCAAGATAGGCTAGTACTCCCACAGAGGTATCAGCCAGCTTTTGTTTAAGCTTGTGCATGTGTTCAGAAATCTTTTGTTTGATATGTTTGGGTGGTGAGTCTCCAACATACTTCCTGCGGCACTCTAAGGTATCCTTAGATATGTATTCAGGGTCATCTTTCTCTATGTTAAGCTTTGAGTACGTCAGATATTTGTCAAAAAAATCACATTTTCTCTCGACTTCTGCTCTGAGGCTGCTGATAAGATCATTGAATCTGAAGATTTTGCTGTCTCCAAGTGTCTCCAGGACAGAGTGCAAGGACACAGTTTGTGTGAGAACATCTCTCCAGATTTTGTTTTGACAGACAAGTATGTCATACAAAATGTTGCAGACCTGCAGGAAACCAAAGAGCCCTCTGGAATTAAAAAAATGCGAGACTTTCGTCTTTCCATCATCTTTCATGTCTGCCCCTTGTTCTTCTTCAGCAAGGTGTTCCTCATGCTTAAAAGCTTTAATCGCCTTTTTGGCCAGTTGCAAAATTTCTCTCGGTTTGGCACAAATTCCTTTGCTCTTCAGGTGGTTCTTATGGACTTGGCCCAGTGTGTCAGCCACAAATGAACTTTGGGGATCTCTCTGCTTTGCTGTCTTTGCCCAAATTTCTGCCTGATTGTAGTCTTTTAGTTCAATATAATTCAAACGGGCAAGGGCCTGAGGAAAAATTGGATTTTGAACAAATATATTTGATGCCACTTTTAAAACTGAGGCACTTTGTTTACTGTCCTCCGTCTTTTGAATGTCTAGAATGAGTCTTGAAAACCTTTCTTGGTCCTCTTTATTGTCTGAACTATTGGTTGGATTCTTCTCTATTTTCGTTTCTCTTTTGGTTAACATGTCTTTGACAAACCCAAGCATACACTGGGGAAACTCATCAATCTCTCCATATACACAAAAATTGTTCAGAAGGTTTCTTGCTGTGTCACTTCTGGTCACTCCTGCTGCAGCTATGAGTTCAGTACAGCACTTTGCTATCAGTGGATGAGCCATACAGACCTTTCTCTCAGATCTTTCATCATGTTGGAAGGTGATGATGAGATCACCATAGGGCTGCATCAGCTCCTCAACTGGCATGTCTCCATAGATAGATTCATCATGTCTGAGGAACTCCAGGCACTGAGACTCCAGCAGATATGAACCTGGTACGTAGGCATTCAACAGGGACAGGTAGGCAGCCAGTTGGGTCTTCAGTGGTCTTTTTGCTTTTCGGACCGAACTGAAAACTTTGCACGCTTGCTTGATGTAAACTTGAGAAAAGTTACTTTGCATTATGTTGAAGCCGTGGAATTGTTTGATTTTATTGCCATACTTTGGCTTGAGCTCCTGTTTTTTCTTATCAAATCTCTGCATTTCTGCTTCTGACAGATTTCTCTGCAGGACAACATGATCACTCTGGATCAGGACTTCCTTTCTTACACAGCTGAGTAAAATCGCTACGGGCATATGGGTAAATATGTCTTGTTCAGCGATAGTCATCATAATGCTCTCCTGCAGTTTGTCCAGAAGCTGCTCATCATTGACTAACAACAAGACAGTGTTTTGGTGGCCTCGACCGCCTGCTGTGAAAAGGTGAACCACCTCCTTTGCAACTTTTGTGATATCTGAGGTTAAGTCTAGCAAAACAGCGCATCGAAAGGTTTTCCTCAAGTCCCACAACACCTGCATGGCCATTGTTGTTCCCCCACTTCCTGGCTGGTGAAGCAGTTTAACAGCTGAGATCGCCGGGAGTTTTCTCTTAAGCTGAATTTGTTTCTTGAGAGTTTCAATTCCATCTCGTTGGATAAAACCACTTCTATCGCCAGATAATTCAGGATGTTCACTGATGAAAAAGTTTAACCAGTTAGGAGGAGCCCCTTTGTAAAAGTTTTCTTGTGTCTCCTCAATGATTTCTGGGTCAAAAAACTCTTCTTCAAACTGGTCTGCATGGAGAACATCCAGGAGAGAGAGGGAATCTCTGATCTCACTCCCAACATCTATTTGTCCACCTCGAGCAGTAGACAGGGCTGATCCACTTGCCATCTCAGGTGTTTAGTTCTTCAAAACAAAATTAATCAAAACAGACATGGGTCAGTTTTGATTGTTAGGTTAAAAAGCAACAGTAAACAACTTAAATCTTAATTTATGCAGCAAATTTCCTATGTGAAATGTAAAATATTTGTTAGTAATTTTTCTTCACCAACTTCCTGCAGGCCACTGTAATGTGACATTATCCAGATGCAAATGAAGAACATTTCTCCGCAGGTTTGATTTTTTTTTTCTTTTTTCTCTCTTTTTTAAACATAATTAAGTCATGTCAGAAACCTTGCTAACATAATGTAAGAACTGGGCAGTGTATACAGTACAGCTGATGGCCAACGTGTAATATTGAAAGCAGACCAAATGCAAATATGTTTCCTGGTTCCTGCATTCAAGACAGCATGAATTAATTAGTTTACACCGCTGAATTGAAGGACTACAAGTTACTTTATTGAACAGGGACCATGAACAGAAGCATTGATCCCAAAGGAAAGTTAGCTTTTTTTTTTCCTTCTTTTTTTTTTTTTCATGTTCTGTCCAGCATCATAGCAGCAGAATGGGGATCTGACTGCTGTGTTGTGCCAGGCAGATTTGATTTGCTATGTACAAATATTATGCTTTATTTATTTACTTGTTTATTTTTTTTCTTTGTAATTGTTATATTATTGAATTTACATATTATTGCTGGACCTGACAAGAGGGAAAAGAAAAGGGGACAGAGAAAGGACAGTGAAAAAGAAAGAGAGAAAAGAGAGCTGATAGAAAAAGAGAGCCCTCTTTGGGCTGCCACCTTATCGTGGTGGAGGGGTTTGCGTGTTCTGAGGATCCTAGGGGCTATGTTGTCTGGGGCTAAATTATGCCCCGGGCAGGGTCACCCATGGCAAACAGGTTACTAGGGGAGGGACCAGACAAAGCGCAGCCCAAACACCCCTCATGGAGACAGACAGCAATGGAGCCACGTGTCCCTCGCCCGGACGCGGGTCACCGGGGCCCCCCTCTGGAGCCAGGCCCGGAGGTGGGGCACGGAGGCGAGCGCCTGGTGGCCGGGCTTTTACTCATGGGGCCCGGTCGGGCTCAGCCCGAAAGGACGACATGGGCCCCCAGTCTTGTGGACCCACCACCCGCAAGAGGGGCCATAGGGGTCGGGTGCATTGTGAGTTGGGCGGCGGCCGAGGGCGGGGGAGACCCTGGCGGTCCGACCCCCGGCTGCAGAAGCTAGCTGTAGGGACGTGGAACGTCACCTCTCTGGTTGGAATGGAGCCTGAGCTGGTGCGCGAGGTCGAGCGGTTCCGACTAGATATAGTTGGACTCACCTCGACGCACAGCTCGGGCTCTGGGGGCCCGTCCTCGAGAGGGGGCTGGACCTTGTTCCACTCTGGAGTTGCTCCGAGCGAGAGGCGGCGAGCGGGGGTGGGCATACTCATTGCCCCCCGGCTCGCCGCCTGTGCGTTGGGGTTCACCCCGGTGGACGAAAGGGTAGCCTCCCTCCGCCTCCGGGTGGGGGGACGGGTCCTGACTGTTGTTTGTGCCTATGCACTGAACGGCAGTTCAGAGTACCCACCCTTTCTGGAGTCCTTGGACGGCGTGTTGGAAAGCGTGCCCTCCGGGGACTCCATTGTTCTGCTGGGGGACTTCAACGCTCACGTTGGCAACGACAGTGAGACCTGGAGGGGCGTGATCGGGAGGAACGGCCCCCCTGATCTGAACCCGAGCGGTGTTTTGTTGTTGGACTTCTGTGCTCGTCATGGATTGTCAATAACAAACACCATGTTCAGGCACAAGAGTGTCCACATTTACACCTGGCATCAGGACACCTTAGGCCGCAGTTCCATTATTGACTTCGTAGTCGTGTCATCGGACTTGGGTCATGTGGGTCATGACCGAAAGAACGAGATCGCGGGTACAAGCGGCCGAAATGAGTTTCCTCCGCAGGGTGGCCGGGCTCTCCCTTAGAGATAGGGTGAGGAGCTCGGTCATCTATAGAGGATGACCGAGCTCCGTATAGAGAGGAGCCAGATGAGGTGGCTCGGGCATCTGGTTAGGATGCCTCCTGGACGACTCCCTGGTGAGGTGTTCCAGGCACGTCCCACCGGGACCAGACCCCGGGGGAGACCCAGGACACGCTGGAGGGACTACATCTCCCGGCTGGCCTGGGAACGCCTCGGGATCCCCCCGGATGAGCTGGCGGCTGTGGCCGGGGTGAGGGAAGTCTGGGCTTCCCTGCTTAGGCAGCTGCCCCCGCGACCCGATCCCGGATAAGCGGAAGAAGATGGTACGGTACAGTAACAGTTTCTGTGCAGAAAAAATAGCATGTTTACCTTTTGATGAAGGATAAAAGATCTTTTAGAACTTAAAGGGAACGGATTAAATAGGTCAGACTCTTTTTTACTCCTTTTGAACATGTTGAATTTAAATTATTATGTGTGTGTAGATATGTATGTATATGTTTGTGTGTGTGTTTCGTTTCGTCAGATATTTTGTTATAATTTACAGCAGTACACAGTAGTACATAGTAGTACAAAGCAGTACACACCTGACACAGAAGATGCTGCTGCTTTCCTTTTCAACATGTTCAAAATAAACTAAAGGCTAAAGGTTAATATGACATCACAATACTTTATGAATAATCTCTAACATTATTACAGTCAACGGGAGTTTTGCGTTACCTGCGACGTTGCAGATGGAAGACATGCTGAGGCTAAGTTTTAGTATAAATGTGACTAAATTTAAAGATGTTAACGATTTGCTGCTAAAATTTTACAGAACAGGGGTCTCATTTGTAAATGTTGCGTACACACAAAATGGGGCCTGAAACTGGCGTACGCCAGTTTTCACGCAAAGTTGTGATTTATGAAAAAGCAAACTTGACGGGAATATGTGCGGTCTCCCACGTTAACTCTGACCCATGCGTGTGCAGGTTTTGGAGACTGGGGAAACTGGCGACACAGATGGTGAGGTGGGGAACTGAAACCAGACTGCATCGTGATTCCCCTACTGGCAGCACCGGGGTCCTGTCATTTGTATCTAACAGATATTGTGCCCTGGCTGCTTGCCTGCTAGCTTCTCCTCCAGCAGAGTGGTTAGTACACATGACTGTTACACAGGAGACTTTAGATCGATCCCCATGTGGGTTTTCGTTTTGTCCTGTTACACCTTTAAACATTTATTTCCCCCCTCATATCAAATTTCAATCGTATTGGCTTTTATTCAAACCAGCAGCTCATTCACCGCCACAACAACCTCCAGTCACTCTGCAGACTTATGTTTATCTGTGATTCCTGTGACGCCAAAATAAAATGATTTTGTGAGGCTCCACCTCACCAACAAGCAGCTCCACTTCAGTTTCCGCAAAATTGCATTTTATTGTCTTTTTGGTCTCCACGATTCAGTTTTAAATGCCTCAAATCAGCTGGCTCATTTATATGCAGAAACATCCATGAGGTACTTTGCATTGACCATTTACTGTATGGTAGAAAGTGTGCATGTAGGGGGCGGCATATGAGCCTGTACACTTTTAGTGTACGCATGTACGCATGTACACTTTTAGTAAAGATCCTACGCAAAGTTTTATAAATGAGACCCCTGATTTTTTTGAAAAATGGAACAAATAAAATGGATTAGGAAAAAACAAAGAGTTTTATGTTGAAATATGTTTCCTATTATGATTAAATCAATTTGATAATTTTGTGAGAAAATATTAAAGCAGCGCTCTTATTACAGCCTGACCTATATGGGATTTTGGAGGCCGATTCTGATACAGACATTGGGGGCTCATGATATCTGGTAGTGGCCAATATCAGCCAATATGGAGGCTCAGCCAGGATATTAAAAAATGAACATGGACATTCAGGATACTGTCCAACTGTAGTCCAACACAAAATTTCTTTAATAACCAAAATATGACTAAGAAGACTATGAATCAGAAAACTCCAGAATTTGTGATGTTGTTTTAGGTGTTGAAACAAATTTGTTGTGTTTTTTACCTTAGTGCTGCAGCCCAGGCTCATTTTCACACCGCAGATGTTGCATTCAACACCTATTAAATCTTTTTGAAGTGTCTCCACACCTTACTCTTCCCCTCTGCCTGGGAATGAATATATATACATTTTAGTGAATTTTGATAATTAGATTTCAATACTATAGATGCCATTTCAAAATGAAAGTGAGTTGCTGCATACAGCTTACAGTGATAACACACAGACTAATGGGAGGTGCTTTGTAGCTGATACATTTTCAAAAGATTCATTCACTAAAACATCTTAAAAAATATAAATTTGTCATATTTACAAGCTTTGAAAAGTTCCATCCTCCACTTAACACAAGGGACCAAACTAGATTTAAGTAGCAATATTGCAGCTTTTAAAACATCTAAAATTACAACAACACTGGAGCCTTTTAAAGACAGGGTGGTTTCCAGGAGTATTTTTACTATATTGCTTACAATCTCCTTCACACCCCAATTCCATTAATGAACACTAGCAAAACCTGCATGTGACTCTGTGAGGGGAGAGTAGCAGCAGCAAAGAGCAGTCAGGAAGGAAGGGGGGTGAGACCAGATGCGCGCGAAGTTTTTTTAAAAATTATTTTTTGTATTGCCGTTTGCAGCAAAAGTAGATATTTAATATCAGACGCATTTAGGTCGATGCAGATTAATGGGATAGACGCCAAAATCGGGCACTACTTTTAATAAGTGAATAGTCGTAAAAAGAGAAACCCCACTTTATTCAAAAAGTTTAATCTGACAAGTAGCCCTTCATATTGTTCAGTATCCTCAAAGTAGCCTAGCTCTCAGACTGAAAAAGGTTGGTAACCCAAGAACTAGAAAATATTTACCTAATTTAAATCATGTTCTGTTTTTTTAAGCAAGCCTTATACACACAGTCATAAACAATTTCTTAGATTGTGTCATTACCAAGAATCACAGTCAAGCTGTTGTAAGTAATAATTAACTGAAATCTGTGAACTGAACTCCTCACTAAATAACATTTTTAAAGATATTCTTACCCTTCTGAAAACATATCTGTGAAGAGTTGCCTCCTTGACTGCGCTCAGTCAATCCGAACGGGAGACGAGAGGTGAAAGACCAGGCTTAAAATTATGAAACGACTCATATAAAGTGGGTGCGGCTGAAAATCTGTTTGAGGATGTGGCATGCACTGAAAAAAATTATTTGTTGAACTTTAAACATTCATGGAAAGAGTTTCCACATAATTTAATTACTCTCTTAAAATATCGAGCAACTGTGTTGTTTCAGTCCAATATACTTTATTTTGGTCAACATAAGTTATTCGAGTCTGTTCAATTACATTTTTTTCTTTCAAGTTACTATCGAGCCAACTAAACTTGTTTGGGTAAAATTAATTTAAGATTATAGTGCAACCTCTCACGAAGTTAAAGAAACTTATGTAACCCTGGTTAATACTTACTGAGAAGAGATCAGAAGTTTGAAAGTTTAAGATTGTAGATACTGAGGCTTAGATAATATACATGATTAATCTTTAAAAAGCACCTAAAGTTTTGGTCATTTCATGCATTTCTATTGGTTTTCTGGAGAAGTTGGTTGCTGCTGGAGTGCCTGGTGTGGATGCATTGCACTGATAAACAGAAGTAAACATTTGATAAACAGAAGTCATCTTCAAGGTTAACTTTGAATGGTAACAAATATCTTGACTTGAGAGCGGTACTATAGGCTACTTTGTCTTCTATCAACAAAAGGATTTTTTTTTTTGAACATTTGAAAACTTTTTGTGTATGTAAAGATCTGTAATGTCAGAGGCCTTGAAAGGATGACAGATGACAGAATGAAAATAACTTAAGTAAAACATGCACATCTTCTTTAAACTTTAAACTTTAAATTAAAACGGTTAAAATAAATTTAAAAATTTAAAATAAAATAAATTAAAATTAAAATTGTTAATGAACACAAAAATATGTCCTTGTAAAAAACAGTTTTATTTTCCATGTCACAGAAGAAATGTTTAATATAAATGTGAACAGCTCATCAGTATGACAGCATTTGAACAGGAAAAGATGGACAATAAATGCATTCATACATATTTTGCTAATAATTTTTAAAAGCAGTTTTGGAAATGAGGTATGTTGAGCTGGAGATGGTCCTATTGGTTGATCTGAGTGATGAGTCCTTCCAGCTCTGGACGTGCCTTGAAGCGGGCCTGGAAATCTGCTTCTGTGTGCTGAGTAAATACATGATGTTAATAACAAACTTTTACATGAATTCATTTTTGTTCTGTTCAATGTTAAAGTTTAATTACTCTTAATTAACAGGGCAAACATTTCTTTTCAAAACATTTTTATCATTTTATTATGTTTTCTAATTCTTGGTTAAATTTAGCATAACTGATACAGATGAGATGGCAAAATAAATTAAAGATAACTGTTCTTACTCATTTTGAATCAAAGTCTGTTTTTTATTTTAAGATATGAAATGATTTACTGAGAGAGACAGAAACTGTTCTGCACCTCAATCTCTTTTGGGATGAACTGTGCAGTCAAAGCTGAGCTGGTGTTGGTACCTGATGTGCTTGGGCTACCAGATCGACTCGGGGGTCATGCGCTGCTTTCATTAATGATCAAGTGGATGAAGTGTAGAATTAAATATTTGTCGGGAGATTGTACACAGTGAAATCCCCAGTGTTAAATTTGAGTTAAGTCATATTAACTCTTTCAGAGTAATTCTAACACCATTGAGAGTAAAATAACCACCAGTGCTGGTGAAAATTTTCAGAGTTAAAACAAGTTTCCTCTTTTTAGTGTATAATTAACTCTATGAAGTGTAACTAAGTGCACCCAGGAAGACTCCGCCCTCTTTAGCTTGAATATTTCCCATCATGCTTTGTGACTCCCCTGTATGGTCCTGCACCGTATGTTAAGTGTATGTTGTATGTGATCCCTTTGGGTCTCCTTGGCGTGCACAGTGTATTAATCAAAACATGTTGAATTTGGTAGTTTGTGCTGACTATCAGTACTTGCTTGGTAACTGTCAAAGTACCAACTAATCTTCACAACTCTCCCAAATTTCTGTGCTGATATTCAGGACAGTAATTTTGGGTCAATGCATGATGGGAAATAATGTGTTAATATTAATACATAATTCAAAATCCTTTAGTTTTCACCTCCATTACCTCAAAGCAGGCCTATTTTCATTTTTATACTTGAGAGCAACCCTAAGAATTCATTTTTACTCTTATAGTGTTAGGCATTTAACTCTAGATTAGTGTTGACTTAAAACTCTGAGAACAGTGTAAAATGTAAACTGACTCCTTGGACCCAAATAAACACCGAAATTGGTGTACAATATTCTCCTAAAGTGTTGGATATTCACTCAAATTTGCTGTGTAGAGCTGAGCAATTAATCAAAATTTGATCGTGATGTCAATTTTGATGTCAAACGATCTCCAAACCAATATTACCCAGTTGAAACGATTTATTTGCCATTTTTCTTTCCACAATTTATGAGAGACGCGCATGTGGGATACATTCCCTTCCATGCCTTGGCTTGGAAGGTTTTTTATTTAAATAAGAACATTTATTTTATTCTAAAAATGTAGAGAAATTGGAGAAAAGCTGGATACATAGTTTATTTCGGATACATGTTTTTCTACGCCTTATATTTACTTTATTCATTCAATGGTTTATACATTGCATAACAGCTGTAAAGTTCATGTTTTTAGCCTATATTTTCAATTTGAACATTTTCTGCGTAAATTGCCAGGTGCGCTTCTCCTTCGCGAAATGAAATAGTTTAAAGGCTAAGTTTATTTTTTTTCAACTTGGACCTTATTTCTAAGAATATATACAAATGCCAATACTTTAAGATGAATGAACAAACAAACGAGCACTATTGTCCATACAACTGTACTATTGAGTTCAGATTTAGCTTTCCATTAGTCATTGAGGGCGCTCTCCACACGTCTACTGGCCACACGTGCCAACGCACACTAGGGCTGTCAACTGCAGCGAGTTCATTTTCTAAATTCCTGGGCATTGTTTAATATGTTATTATTGAATTAAACATTTTTTAAAAAAACCTATAGACTAACGCCACAACTAGACCGTCCACCATTGCCTGGGAAGCGTTTCTGTACATGTGTAATTAGAGTAGATGAGAATCAGAATTTTTCTTAACAATATGGAGGAAATCTGGAAGGACTGTCACTGTTCCTGGTTGTTGGAACATCAGAGCAAAAACTTTAATTGTGGTCATAAGTGTATAAGAAGATAACGGACGTTTATTTCATGAAGATTTCTGCTGTCTGTGACAAAACTGAACGTTTCTGCTGCTCAGTTCACTGATGTCAGTGTGTTTGTATCAGGGAGGAATATCGGACACAGAGCAGAGGAGGAATAACTTGCTGCCACAGCGGAGAAAACACTAGATTTAAGCCCAACAGCAAATGCTCCAAAAATGATGCACCGCACAACATTACCATGCTAGCTAATGCTAACAGAGACATCTGTGGTGTTGCTGCGAGTTATTGACTAATCTAGGAGATATTGTGAAATACAAGGTTATTTGCTCTGATCAAGGCAAAGTTAGGACCAGAAAATAAAAACAATTCAGTCGCAAACAGACACAGATCAGTAAGACGGTGTCCTGCAGCCTTTAGTTTTATCTACAGGATATGTGAAGGCTACGTGGTCTGTACAGTCCTTAAAGGGATATTGTGTAAGTTCTCCTGTGTTTTATTCACAAAAACTGATTATTTGGTTCAAAAGTGTTTTTTCATTAATCAGTAATCACTCCCATCAACAAACTGAAATGCTCCTCTAAGTTCTAAATTTGCCGTTCGTATCATTCATTTACACATCGAGCGGGGCGGCTCGGTGGAGGCTGCCATGTCGTATCGCCATGTTTTTGCGTTCAGGAGAAGCGTGACAGTAGGAAAACACAGAAACTCACCGGACACACCGGAGTTTTCAGCTCAGTTCGAGGTAATGTCTTTGAAAAGTAACCGCGCTGCAGAGGGGGAGAAGCTAGCGTCTCACTGATGCTGGGTTCACGTGCAGTCGGGCAGACGGCCGTTGGTAACAAACCAGATGTCATTTTAATCAATGAAGCCGAGCGAAAGACGGTAAAACATGGGTCAGGGAAAACAATACGACATCGCCATGACAACCGAACAGATGTGGACTGATGTCACTGTAACTGACAGACCACATCTTCACATAGAGGCCGGTGGTAACTTTACATGCAGCGGATGTCGTCGGTCTGCCCGGTTTCACGCGAATGCAGCATGAAAAGTACGAGGGAGCTGCTCCCGATTACACAGTGTCCCTTTAAACAATACCAAAAGCCAAAAATATGATAAAATAGAAAAGTAACCACCTTTGAAATAGTTTGTTTTTTTAAACTTTGAAAAGTAATCAAGAGATGTGGTGTTATTCCAGTGTGGCTTGTCATTAAAGCCAGTTTCCGGAGATGAATAGTAGTTTTAAATTAATGCTCCGATGTAAAAAAGAAAAAAAATGTCAGAATACTTTAGAGGTCTCTGGATAGCATACCTATAAGTTATCATTACCTTAGACGACTGTCCAACGTTGTAAATCCAGATATTTACGCTGCTTTCCATGTTGGCAGATACGAGGTAATTGGGACTCGTTCCCAAAGCCCGGCATACACCGTGCAGTATTTTTCACATTCTACACAAAGAAGAGCGCAAATCGCCAAGGCAGCGCAGTTTTTTGGTGATAGCATACTGTTGCTGCTGTTGTTGTTGTTATTGTTGTCGTCTTCTTCTTCTCCGTTTTCTTCTTCTTCTACTGCTAGCTGTATTTATTGCGTTGCATGTTGGGATTGTTTAAGACTCCAACGTGTCTTTGAGGACGTACAGCGCGAGCAGTCAGATCGCATCTGAGTGTCGGTTCGTACAGTATGAGGACAGACATCGCAAGCTGTGAACTTTTAAACTTGTCTTGTATTAGTTTGTCCTCCTGTTGGCACATTGCTCAAATGGATATTCAAATTTATCTGAACTATGTGTTAATTTTAGAGCAAATATTCGAAAGTCATTTTGGAGTAATTTTGACAGCCCTAACGCACAACCACGGCACCCAGCTGAGAGAGAAACAACTCGCCAGACAACAGCAAGCTAACTCTGAACTCACAGGACAACAGTACTCGTTCGTTTGTTCATTCTACTTAAAAGTATTGGTGAAATGAAGGAGTTTTGCTGCAGATAATGCCTCATCTAAAAGGTCCACTCCCGCTGCCCCCATCACTTGCATTATAAGGATATACTGTATGCTGGTGGTGAGAAATATAAATGTTGTTCAAAGGAGTCAGAAGTGACACAGAAATTTTACTGGTGAGTAAATGCACATATAAATTCCAAGAAATAAGGTCCAGATTGAAAAAAAAAAAAAAAGTTATCCTTTAATAGGCTACCATTCAAACAGTTTTCCCCTGTAATATTGTTATGATTGCAAAGGACTACATTTAGATTTACGCACTGACCCGGGCAGCTGCAGCAGTGTTGCTTTTTTTTCAAAAACCATGTTCAGACTCGCCATATGAGCACATTATAATTTTCAATTCAAGTGGGGTTAAAAACGCAGTCCTTAGCTTTCCTATTGCCTTAGTGACTCATCAAATCGAGGCTACATTGATGCTGGCTTTTTATCCTCGTGCGCGCGCTAAACCCCAGGTTGAACTACTCTGAGTTAATTAAACTAAGTGAATTTAGCTGTTCTGGAATCAAACTCAGAGTTTTCTTTCTCTGAGTAGATCAACTTTGAGTTTAGGATTTGGCTCAGTGTTTGTTGAACCTGCTTTGTGAATGGTCAGCAAAAAAACATTTAAAGATGTTTACTCTTGGAAATAATTTAAATAAATAAAAAATAAATAAAATTTTTTTTAAAATGTACAGATCAAACCCAAGCTATAATGAAAACAATAAGTATAATGACTTACCTCTTTTACAGAGAGCTGAACTCCTTCTGGTTGGTTCTTTAGAAGAATATCCATGAAGACAGGACACAACGTAGCGTTCAGGCTGCTCAACTAAAAGACCAACATGGAACAACAAAAAAAACATGGCTGAAAAGTCAGGTGTAAAATATTCATCAGGAACTTAAATCCTACAAGAGGAGGGATTTAAAGAAGATTAAAACTCAAGCTGAGTTTTACCTGAACGACTCGTTCATGGGACTTCAGGACAGCATCCACGTATGTCTTGGTGCCTTGTTCTTGTATCAGCATTACTTCTGTGCTTTTAGTTGGCAAAGCATAGCTGCAAATGAACATCAATGGCAAAAATATGAACATTACCACAATTAAATTGTGCATTAAAAAAAACTTTACCAAACTCCAAAAATGCTGCACACTTAGTAAATGCACTGTACAAGTCATTGTGATGGAGACCTTTCTTTTTAATTAGAGGAATTAATTCAACTTCATTTATCCCTAAAGGTAATATGTGTGTGGGGGCACGTTTTAAATTTTTGGGGACTTCTCATTTTTCACCTCCCCGGGGGGACATTTCCCCTCATGGGGACATTTTCTCCCCCTGGGGGTTTGATCATTTTTTTGGGGGTAATATGTTTTAGAGAGATTATATAAATTTATTTTTTGGGGGGGTGAGGATAGGGGTGTGTTTAGGCACTGATTTTGGGGTCAGGTTCAGGGCACGGGGCTAGGGAATGCATTATGTCAATGGATGTACCCCCCAGGGATAGAAAAACAAATGTGTGTGTGTGTGTGTGTACAAGTGTGCTTTTTCTCTGAAGGTTTTTCACTGAAGCAAACCTTAAAATTAGTAAACTGTGATACATATGAGGGCCACAGAATCTGGGCCCAAACTGATTCCTCTTTTTTACCCCTTCCTCTTGGCACTTGCCACTTAAAACAAAGCTATAAGGGGTAGGGCTGAAAGTCAAACCCTACAAATTGGGACACCCATTCAACAATTGCATACGTCATCAGTGACCCCTGCTGGCTTGTACATAAGTAGATGCAATGCATGTTGTTGCTGGAAATCTGGAGAAATCAAGCTGTCTACAGCTTTGGATTAATGTTAACAAGCAAGTTTGATTTATGCATGATATTCCTGTAGAAAATATGGACGTAGTATCCGGTCACGTCTGAATAAGGGAAAGTGAAGCCAGTTGGGCATGTCCAGCTGTCGCCATCTTGCCGTGTCCGTTTGTCATCACTCCCAAAAATACTAAAGCCCAGAATACGGCAACGGGGCAAATGATTAAGCCAACATACTCTGGGCTAAATGCAAACCAAGCCAACTTAAAAACCAACAGGAAATAAAGATTAGCCTGAACGGCGGGATAAAGGTAAGACATGTTTGGATTTGTTAGAAACCACCATTTTGCTACTCTGCTGCAGACTGAGACCTTACCGAGAGCAAACAAGGAGCTAATAGGTCCGTCCGGCATCTGTCTGCCACCGGTTAATCAAGAGGACACGCCCCTAATTATGTGTAATTTATGGATTACAAAACATCTAAAACGGATGAGTTATAAAAAAATTCACCCCCCTCACAGTTGACATGAAGGTAAACTTGACTTATTAAACCTAAAAGGATTTTGTGAACCAGGCTGTAAACATGTTTATTTCTGCTGTGAAGTTGGTCTTTTTAACATGGGAGTCTATGGAGATTTGCTGTGTTTTGGAGCCCCTAGCGGATCAAGGAAGAATTACAATTTTTGTGCAACACAGAAGTAGGCTCACTGTTCTCCAGCGGAGTTTCCCCCTTGGTCATATCCCACAAAGGACTTCCATGTAACTGAAGACCAGCAGTGATGTTGCCAAAGTTTTTATTGATCATCTATCACTGTAGATCATCAGCGCTGCCTACAGAGCACCGCTGGTTTTCAGCCTGGTAGCATTTATCCAACTGAAGCTTCAGCGTAGTACTAGCAATATTTTCATGTGTATTTTACAAAGAAAATGACCATTAAACATTTAAACATTAAACTAAACAATACGACGGTTGTCATGCATATGAAATCTTTATCTGTGGAGGAAATATTTACATTTGTGGATTTTTTGGGACTTGGTTGCAGCCATTTTGGCGGTGATTTACAAATTTGTCATACCCCTTCATTGTAAGTGTATATCTGAAAACCCTTCGTTTGAAGGGGTCCTAACAGAAATGAGACACATCTACACAGACGGGTGAAGACGGAAAATGGAGGGGAAGGGCTGAGGGGGGAGAACTGAAATTGGGTCTTAGTTTGGCTGGAAAAGCTTTAAATGAAGAAAAAAAGTATCAAATGACACAGCGGAAGTGATTTTGTCGACAACCTGAAGATAACTTGTTGCATTTCTTTTTTTCATATCTGATCCATCAGCTTTCATTTTATATTAATGCAGATACATCACTTTGATGAGATAATGGGAAATATATGAAAAAAAGAGGACAGGAGCAAAAAGAGGGAACGCTGCAATTCCTTTTCTGCTGGAATTTTAGCAACTACTTTCATCGAGGAACTTTAAGTTTTTTTCATTTTGAATTTCCAGTAAAAAAAAAGTGACGGTCCTGTAGACTGGGGATGTTTTAGGCCAAGTGTGTCATCCTCATAATTATGTTCAGTGATTTTATCACAGAAGGAGGGTCTTAACACTAATTCTATTCAAACCTTCAACATCACACACCCCAAACGTCAATGCTGAATCAACATCTTCCAGACATGTTTCACTGTTTACTGTGTTTACTGCATTTTATCCTGCAACACTCAGTAGTGCTCTCCTCACCTTTCTGCCACTTTGATGCCCATCCGGTTGCAGAGGTTGTGGATGTACTGGGAATAATGCTCCACCACCGTCATGTCATAGCCCGACACTTTAACGTTCAGAGTCCCGTACGCCGTCTCCGTCGCTGCAACGACCTCTTTCATCTGGTGTTTGTCCTTCTTTTTCTTGGCCTGAATGAAAACACAAACATTTGAGGTGATTATTATCAACATAAACTTTATTCACATCATATGTGAGCCTAACAAGAACGGAGCTCGTCCACCTACATCTCATCTTCCACCAGGCTGGAGTACATCATCATCTGCACAGCTCTCTTTCTAAAGTCATTTACCATTTGCGCAACATAAGGAAAATTTTAGACTTACTGCTTGTTTAGGTAAAAGATACGCCCACCTCCCAATCCCATGAGTTGGCATGCTTTTATAAAGTCTTTCATTTCCAAATGCTGTGCCTGGAAGGAAACAATTACTCATTTTAATACTTTGACGTGAAGCAGGAGTAAGAAAAGCACAATATGAGTTTAAAAGACAAAGGCTTCATCAATGGTCATTTTTAGATACTTACACCACACAGGATGCTGGATGGATGGTGCAGCTCTGGAAAGGTTACGGGACAAGTGTCAGTCTCACACATCTTAATCTCCATGTTTAGAGCAGTTTAACAGCTTCTGTCTCAAATGTGGTTTACAAAAACTTAGTTTTTCCAATTTCTTAACCTGGCAGCATGTTCATAACAGAAGTTTATTTTTAAAGCCTCAGGTGTGTAGGAATTATTTTGCTTTTGCTGTACTATTTTGCGTTAACCCAGAAAACTAATCAACTGTATGTGATGATCATATTCATGGCTCATCATCCTTATTCATTTCCCAGATCTCAGCAATTATGAATTTTGCTTTTCCATACAAACTACTGAAGCTTCTAAACCAAATTTAAGCCTTAATGCAGAGACTTACCTGTATAATGTAAGTGCTTGATTTAGCACTAGCGCCTGCTGTGTGACAGACACCTGCAACTGAAGAGGATAAGAAAAAGATCAGCTGTTTATTTGTTCTGTTACACATTGTTCTGAATTTTATCATGTTATGTACAACAGGGAAGGAAAGGAAATAAAACAGCAGCTCATCAGAAGATATGTAAAGAGGGCGTAAACTGATTACACCTGGTCCTGACCAAAGACTAAGGTTACCAATGGCATAGAGATGCAACTTAACAGCTATATGCCACTTCAATTCATTGTTTTACTCTATTTTATTTTATTTCAATATGGAGCAGTACGCAGAACTATTCTGAATAATAAAGAATTGTGTTCTGTGGTCTTAAGATTTCAGAATCTGTTTTGATATTTCAAAGCTCAATACAACAAAGATTCAACAAATGCTCAAAAACTTGGACATTTTTATGACACATGTATGAGGATAAGCTGGGAATACCACGTATATACAATCCTTTTTTCCCCAAACAGTCTGGTAAAGTAAATATAAATACAAAAAAGAAAACAAAAACTTTTGTTTGATCAGTTTCATTGGTAACTTTTGAACACATCTCCAGTAAAAATTGATTTTTTTTTTTTTTTTTTTAACATGATGGTAAACTATTTGCCCACGCAGAGCTGTGGACCGTTCACAATCTTAATTTCTGAAGATGCAGACTTTATTTGTTATTTATTAGTTATTTAAATGGGGGCAAAAAAGTGTATGTTTTAATTTTGAATACTGACAGACAAATTCAAAATTAATCAAAAAGTAATTCCCCCTTTATGGGTCAGTGACAAATACAGCGCCCAAAAACACATTTTCAAAACGTTTTCTCAAAATGGATGGAAAGCATGTGTTGAAAACAGTCATGTGTGTTAAATTACATTTCCAAGTGTTTAAATCTTTTTTTTAATTTATTTTTTTTTTTACTGTATTTCTATACATAAAAAATGGCAGGTGGTACAACCAATTATCTACAATATATTGTATTTTCTTATGATTTATCCTATGCCAAATCTTTGGCAAATACTCTTACATTAGCTTTAGTATTCGCTAGCATGTTAATACATGTTTAAACTAAATTAAAGAGTTTTATGATCAAATAACATTTTCATAGTTTAACATAGTTGTACCCCATTGAAAGTGTACAAGTCTACCTTTGAGTTGGAGAAAAGCTAAATTTGTCCATATTTGATAACCTTTACACCATATATATATATATATATATATATATATATATATATGTGTGTGTGTGTGTGTGTACACACACACATATACATATATATATAAAAATTGGAATGTGCTAAAAATGTATGACACTAGAAAAATCTTTATAGAATAAAATTATGCATATAGTGGATTTATCAGGTTATTTTAAATATGCAATGATACACTTGGACACAAAAATATACACGCCATGTCTATGAACCATATACATATATTTACATATAGTTTATCAGAGTTCATAAATAAGCATGTTTTGGTTGTCAGCTCTTAAAGCTGCAATACTGCTTGCATGAGCTAAACTGGTCTCACCACAGATGTTTTCAGTACACACCTTTAGCACACTACGTGGTATATTTAGGTTAAATAAATACGTAAATTCAACACCCAAGTAAAAGGGGGCAACAGCATTTAGGTATAAATTGACTGTATCAGTGATTTTAAATCAGTGGTTTCATATAATCGCGTTGACGTTTTGACCTCTATGGAGTAAAATCTAGCTGAGAGCTAAAAGAAAAAAACCAAAGTTACCTTTCTGAAGACTTGGTTCATCTCTTAACTTCTCTTTATCAGAATTTATCCAGAACCGAACATACTATGCGTTCAACTGGGATTAAATAAACTATTTTTAACAATAAATAACATTCACAAGCACATTATAGCACCTGGTTCTCCTAACACCGGAAGTACGCAATGTGAAGTGGAACGGTGGAACGTTCTCTATTATGTCCGTCGGAAACGCGCACATATATAACCATTCCGGCTCTCTTACCGACAACCCTCTCTTCCCCTCTTTGATAGTAAAAATGCACTAAATGTGAAACAACACAAAGCTTAAACGTCAAATGAAACAAAGACACAAAAACAAAACAGAGGAAACAAGTGCGTGTCATTTATTCCTTTATTATTCTAGGTTCTCATAAGTTTATTAGGTTAAAAAAAATGTCCCACCAATATAAGAATTATTGAAGCCACCACTGTAATACCTATAAATTTCTTTGGAAAGCACTGTGAATAGTCTTGTATAAGAAATGTACTTTACAAATAAATTTGCCCCTTGCCTGCCACAGCTGAACTTTGGCAGATTTTTGCACTTTGGTGCCCCTTAATGTCGCCTTCGGCATCTGTCTTGCATTCAGTTTCTGCTCTGAGCTCTCACCAGCCAGTTCTGCTGTGTAACGATTTCTTTTCATCTCATAACGTTCTGTTGTGTTCGTTCTTTGAGCAAGCCATGGTACATGTCTTGCTTAGTGATACTCTGGCAGTATCACTAATCTTTCTTCTGCTTGTTATATTACATGCTTTTTGGTTGGCTTTAACTGTGTAAGATTCATGGAGAGAACATCTTAGAGTGTTTATCTCTTTTGTGCCAGCCTGTCTGAGCTCTCTTAGTTAAAAACTCTTTCTGCTCCTAAGGGTCAGAGCTTTTAAAAAACTTTACTTCTTAATCTCAACCCATTCAGGTTCTTGGTAATACTTTTTTTCCACGACACACATTTAACACAACCAGTGTTGATAACTAGTTGCTGGCGTGACACGATCTCCGTAAAACAGCCAACATGTGATGCCCTGGCTGGAAAACAAGTTGTGATACGTGGTTTCTGAGCCTTGAGACAAAGCATCAACAGCTCCAGGAGTGTATAAAATGAAAGTCAGTGTATCATCAAAATAAGTCAGAAGCACTGAGTTTAATGTCAGAAACATATGTAGTGCTGCTTTGATGTAACCAAGGACAACTTGACAACTGTTCACATTCAACAGGCTTTATTATTTATATGCAGTTATCTTTTTGGCCCCTCATAAAGTCACTCGTATCAAAATGAAAGTCATTTTTGACATTCAAATATATCAGGCCAGACATAGCGTGTTTGTAGTAAAGTGCAAAATTCTACATAACCTGAACTGATATTTTATAAAATGAAGACTTAACTGCATAGGAACATGTCACATTTTTAAACAATGCATTTACTGCTTTTAAAGCAAAACTATGAAAAGAAAAGTAACTCTGTAAACTGTTAATACAATGCTTTTTTTTTTTTTTTGTTTCCTCAAAACAGCATGCCAAGCAAACAATCCTGTCAAAGTATCCGTCCACTCACACTCACACTTCTTCGTCTTTGGCTTTGACCAACCTTTTGGCTTTCACCTCTCTTCATATCTTTTTAGGTCAAACATGCAAAGAAAAATCACAACAGTACCAAAGAAAAGGCTCTGTGGTAACAAAAAAACAGGGAAACAAAAGTAGTTTAAAGTTTTCTTGTTAAAGCTTAGCAAATCCAAGAAACTATTGAATTCTCTGCGAGTTTAAGTAGCAAAAGTATGTTTCAGCAGGTGAAAGCTTTCCTAAACAAATTAGACTTATCTGTGAATATTTAAATACAGGCAAATTTCTTATGTATTTAGTAAAATATTTATCAAAGCAGTAGAAAATTGGGCATTGCAGACATGCAAAGTTATTTCCAGATTTTATCTGAATCCTTCTGGCTGCACTTCATTAATACACATTCAATATGTGTGTTTACACATCACACAGCAAACATCTGGTCCATTTAAAGCACCTGATTTATGTTCAGCAGTGGCATCGCAGGATTAGCATGAGACTCAGCGCAGTCAAGGTTCAAGTCCAGCGGAATCAAAGCTCAGTGGGATCCAGAGAGAAGCTCTGAGGCAACATGGCTGCTGCTCGAGTCTTTCACACGAGACATTCAAGATGAAGAAGGCAGCAGACGTTCAATCTGCTGCAGCACAGTTAAGGATCAAGTGTTTGTTAGGTGTAAAAATATATATGTATACAAGAAGGTCCTCTTTAAACCCCTCTCTCTTCCTCGTCCTCGTCCTCTCCATCTTGGTTGTCTTCATCGTCGTCCTCTTCCTCCTCCTCCTCCTCCTCTTCCTCCCCCGGGCTGTAGAGGTCATCGGCCAGCTCGCTCTGATCGTGCGCTTCGTCGTCGTCGTCGTCATCTTCCTCCTCCTCTCCCTCGCTCCTCATTTCCTCCTCGCTGCTGTCGAGGTCGTCGTCATCATCGTCGTCGTCGTCTTCCTCTGCGGCTTCTTCTTCGTTGTCGTCCTGCTCCTCCTCCTCTTCCTCAGGATCAGAAAGATGACCTGATGGGAGAACAAATTCAGAATTTCATATAAATATATTTTTTTTTAATTTGAAGATTTTTATGACTTTTAACGGCTCTGAGTGAGAAACGAGCTCCTGCGGTCGAACTGGGAAAATTTCAGTTTCCAACTGAATGACAACAATGTGACTTAGAATGAAAAACTCCTACACAGGGAATTGATGGCAGCAACAATGTGACTTAGAATGAAAAACTCCTACACAGGGAATTGATGGCAGCAACAATGTGACTTAGAATGAAAAACTCCTACACAGGGAATTGATGGCAGCAACAATGTGACACGGCAGCTCTTCATCTAGAAACTTCCTCATCTCCTCCTCCATCATCACCCCAAGGACCTCCGTCTCCATGTCGACGTACTCCGGGTAGAACATAGTTTTCCTCAGCTGTCTACGGCATCTATGAAGAAAAGCACAACCAAACAATTCTGAGTTTTATGAGCTGAAAATATTCAAATGCTGCTTTTAGCAATGAGCCAATTTGATGCTTTTTATTATTTACACTTATTTTTCTTATTTGAGATTAAAGCCTCTCAAAATTTCAAATTTTTCTTTTTTGGTGGGTTACATAGAATTCTGATAAGATATTTATATTTATGTTGAATTTTTTTTACAGCTTTAACACATTAAATTTAGCAACATCAATACAGAACTGCCTGGATTTATTCAAATGTGCTATTAAATTGTGGATTACCTGATTCCAGAGCAGGGACGTCCAATTCCAGCCCTCAAGTACAACTATACTGCACTAAGATGTTTCCCTGCTCCGACACACCTGATTCAAATTAAATGAATCTCCTCAACAACATTCCAAGCTCTGCAAAACCCAGTTAATGATCCATGTACTTCAGTCACCTGCACATCGGTTAACTGACCCACTAGTTGCTCCATACAGAGCCTTACCCCTGTGTCCACTTTAACACTTTTACAGCAACTTAAACATTATATGTGGAAAACATTCATATTCTGTCAGGAAGGAAAACTGGAGGAAGTCTGATTACTGATCAGGCCTGTTCAGCATTAGTAGACAGAGTTTGAATCCTTGTTCAAATCACACTATTTTGCACTGGTCTTTGGTTGCCAGTCTAGTTCTCACTCTGTGTTGAGTCTTTTATTTCTTGTTTTATTCTTTAAAGGTGCATTGCGTGAGTTTAAATGTTAAAAACTATTCATTTCTTTCCTCCACATGCTCTTACAGCTGCCTGATGTGTAGAATGAACTGATCTTTCTTCACTGCGGTGGTCTCCGATACCGTCTCTGAATGCTCAATGCAAGAAATTTGGGTACGAAGCCTCAAGGGGGCGCTTGTGGGGGAGACGAGATGTGCGTTCTTGTTGGTCTGTTTGTGCTGGTGTGGTATTTTCTGCCACCGCAGGTCTGCGCATGTTAGGCATCCTGCTAAAAGATGGAGAGCAGGTGCCTCTCAAACCCCAACTCAGACTCCAGTAAGACAACGAAGAAAAGTTTTGTCTTGTGAGATGAAGAGAACCAAGATGGAGTCTGACTGGTCCCCTGGGCATGGGGGCTTTTTTTGGCACAACACCGGCGGCACCGGAGTAAGACGGAGGTAAACAACAGAGCAGCTTTTTTTTTTTTTTTTTTTTTAATGGGAGGGAGCTCCGATCCAGTCTGGGAATTAAATGGGACCCACAGTTGGCTTTCTTCTTTCTAACAAGGTAAATCTGATGTATGACGGAAATAAGGATGCATAATATTGCAATGCTAAGTTTAGCATGTAAATGTAGCAATATGACTGTTCCTGGGGAAGACATACATTCTAGCCACTTGTTAAATTTAGTTGATGCCGTAATTTTATAAGGTGATCGTGGTCTCAGCCTGTGCATTTAGATATTTGAATTACAAGCCAGCGTTTTGCCTGTTGTTAGCATTAGAATACAGTCTGTCAGTTTACTCAACGATCAAACCGTAAACAACTTGCAGATTTATAACTACTGCTTCAGTGGACATCGTGACTCTAACTCTGGGATCAGACTGAGTGTAATGTGGGTTAAATTAGAGACCAATGCAGTCGAAGCAGCTCATGCGTGTGCACGACATTAGCGTCACTTCCACTTGTCGCCAGAGGGGGTGAACTTCTGGAAAAAGCCTGGAACTTGGGCTGTACTCCTTTAAGTATTTCTATTCTTTCAGATTTTAATTTCATGTTTTAAACTTTCCTATAATCCCGTCATGCTTTTTATCCTGTTCAAATTTGTTCAGCACTTTGGAGCAACCATTGTTGTTTGTAAATACACTTCATGAATAAACCTGAACTTGAACATGTCTAAACACACAACACAGTGTGTGAAATGTGGAAACTTTGACAGCTAAACAAGAACACACAACAGAGATTCAGAAAAGTGTAGGGTTGTTACAGTAACTACTGAATGAAGAATTACTGATAAAGATTTCAGCTCAGCATGGAGGAGCACGGCGGCTTTGCTGACATGATTTAGAACCAACTGTTCAAACTGCAACTTCACTTTAGGTTTTTCTCTAAATACAAAATAATTTGTCCATTTTTGAGAAATATACAAATTTGTCAGTCAGCAACTACATACTGAGACATAATGATGAAAACATCTGAATAATAAAAACAGGACTTACTGTTTTCCTGTCGTCTTGTAAGCCTGAAATGAAAATAAATTCATATTTGAATTCATTCATAGTGACATGCAAGGTTAACAACAAACAATGTTTTGTTTTCATGTATAAAAAGAATGACATTCACTCAAACTTTCCACTAAATGTGGAAAATGTCATTTTATCTGCGTTCACACTGTGGCAGTTTGGTCCATTTCAATGGACAGTCCACTTCATTTGGTGCAGTGCGAATGCACCAGTATTTTATTTTAACTCCTAACTTCCAATCAGAGAAAAGCCGACATACTGATTCCAGGTAATGCTTAGTTTAATCCTAGACAGCAGCAGCACATGCAGCTTGTTATTCTGTCTCGTCTAAGCTAGCATTGAGAGTCACGTCTCACCTCGATGAAGCGGAAAGGGTCGTTTTCCTGCATGAGGCTTTCGATGCCACATCGGACCTCCTGGAGACGAGCCTGGTCCTGGCAGATCCTGGAGATGTTCTTCTGAATGGCCGGCCCGTTGGTGTCACACTGAGTACGTGTGCACTCTCTCAGTCTGAGGATGAAGCGCAGCACTTTGGCCTTCATCTCCTCGCCCAGCCTGGTCAGGCACTGCTCGGTGTCGTCCATGAACTTCTAGATGAACGAGTGGAGGAAAAGAGCAGAGGGTCAGCAGGATACCAGGGCACTGGCTTCAGGGGAAGCAGACTAAACACTGAATGATTCATTCATGTTGAATTCAGCTACCTCGTTTTTATTCTATTTACTTTTATTTTCTAAATACTTTATAATATTGTTTTTATTCAAAAAAATGTAAAACTCTTGCA
Organism: Atherinomorus stipes; assembly: GCA_023101725.1. NCBI lineage: Eukaryota > Metazoa > Chordata > Actinopteri > Atheriniformes > Atherinidae > Atherinomorus > Atherinomorus stipes. The sequence continues at coordinate 666,673 of JALJCO010012581.1, read as the reverse complement.
TAACATCTTAAAAGGTGCCATGACATCAAATTTCCCTTTTCTGGGGATTTGGGTGTATAATATGATCTGTTGTGCACTGATGAAGCCATGTGAATGTCCAGAGTGAGAATCGTAAGCCCCGTTTCCACACGCGGGTCTGGGTCAGGTCAGGTCGGGCCAGGCCGGATCGGGTGTGTTTTGGTACGGATGTGTTGATTTCGCGCTGCGTCCCCACAGCAACCTGTACCCTACTCTGGAGGTGCTGGACAGCGCTGCTACGTGATCGCGTGACATCATCGCTGTGCAACGCCGTTTAACCAAAACACCGCGCCACACATGACAGAAACAAAAGGAGTCACCCCCACTTTGTTTTTACGCTTGGTCACGCAGGAAGTGAGATTTTTCAACAAATCAATGTATTGCTTTGTGTTAGCTCCACCTCTTTGGTCCGGATCGGTTAGATCAGTACCCCTACCGAAGGGTGCCAAAAAAGTAGGCCGGGTCGGATATAACGGTACCCGTCCAGGTTTTTATCTGTGGAGACGCAAAAAAACGTGGACCGATCCGGCCCGACCCGACCCAGACCCGCTGGTGGAAACGGGGCTAAAGTTCCTGTTTATGGTCTGTCAGCTTTGTCTCTCTGCTCAGAAACGGTTGAATCAGACAGCAGGCTATCATTCTACGTAGTTCTATCATTCTACGTAATTTAATTGCTCCAATAAGTGCACACTATCAAGTAAACAGCCTCCTCCTCTCTCCTAACGGTCTATGCATCGTTCGCTTCGCTCCCCCTCCCTGTCTGATTCAGCTGCGTGTATGGAGCTAGTAGTAACTTCTGTGCAGTCAGGTCTGGGTTTTCAAACAAATGGATTTAACAGCAAACTTCTGCAGCAACACTGAGGGAGGGGGCCACAACCTTGTCATTACCTGTAAGTTTATTTATTTTCTAAATGCTGTCTTGTCTGATAAACGTAGCTCACTATCTGAAGTGCACATGTTGCTAACAGATAGCCTTTAGCAAAGTCCGACCGCAGCATGATCTAGATTCTCTAAATAAGGTCATAGCCAAATAAGGTGTAGCCAATCAAAATGAAGTCAACGTGGTCTCCGGGTAAAGCTCCATATCATCACCGGAGGAAGTGAGTTCTGGTGTTTCAAAACAATACCCCGCTGTAAAAAAATGCAGTTTTTTTCTTTGGAGTATTTACAGTAATGCCAACAACATAAACTAGTTTTTACTGCCATGTCATCACTCCTTTAAGTCAACCTAGTCCATTTCCTGACTTCAGCAGCATTATTATGTAACAGCTACATTAAAACCAGCCTCAATCTTAAACTGGCTTTGACTGGGACAGCAGGGATTTTGACCGGGCTCAGGACCAGAACTTAAAAGCCTTCCTGAATGACAGCAGTGGCTGTGTTTACATGGACCCAAATAGACCGATTGCTTTCGGTTTAAAAGCTCTTTCGGAATGAAAATGATCCATGTAAACACCTCTTTCTGAATGAAAAGTGCTGAACCAAATTAATTTTCGTTTCACAGGGGTGGAATATTCCTTCCCCCAAACCAAACAGGGTATCATGTAAACGCTGAATCGGAAAGTTGTGAAGTTGCGCTCTTACAGCGCATGCTTCGACAAGACGTCAACGTGCAACGAGTGACATTTCCTCACTTTGACAGATGGCTGTGAACAATGTAAATCCCTGGACAGCAACAGAAAGTTTGTTTTTTACTCAAACGCTGTCTCTACACCTTTTTTCTCTTGCTTGTCTGCAGTAGGAGCGCATGAGGATCAGCTGCTGCTGGATTCAAGTCCTGCAGAAACCACAACAACCGTGACGGTCAGTTTTTAGACCTCCATCTTTATTAGGCTAAATAAAGTGATGTAACATCATTCTGCGCATGTCAGACAGGATTATTCTGAATAAATATTGGCGCATGTACACGCCATGATCGGAATGAATTAGTTCCCATGTAAACAGCTGCCCTGAAATCCTCAATCAGATTGATTTCATTCCGAAAGGGAAAAAAAGTCTCCATGTAAACGTACCCAGTGACGGGGTCTGCCATCATCATACTAATACTGCAACAGCTGGGGTGAAAACAGTGGCAGAGTTCAGCTGCAGTGTGTCATAGTGCCTCAAGCACAAACAGAAAGTGATGCAGCTCAGGTTGTGGCTATGCTTCCCGTAGAGGTTCAGTGTTAATAAATAAGTTGATAAATGTACATTTTGAAAAATATCATGTCTTGCAGCAAAACATCCCATCACGGCAGTTATGTTACTACCATTACTTATTTTCTGGCATCACAGAGCCTAAAATTATTCTTACATTTCTACAAGCATTTTAAATTGTCTTGTACATGGATGTTTACAAATAAACTAAATAAAGCCTTACATTTTATACTTTGCAAATAAAGAGACAATACAGAGAAGCAGATGGCATAGTTCTACCATTTAGAGGGAAAATAAAAATATGACAGTGTTGAGGAGTGATGTCATAGTTCACATATACATCACCACCAGTGTGCAGAGTTATGATGCTAAATAACTGGAGCATCTGATTTAACACGTGGCAAATATGCTTTTTCAGCTTTAGTCACTAACAGCAACCTTACTGATTAAAGATCGTTCATTCATCCTTCCTCTCTTTTTTTCTCCCATTTCTTCACCATTAACAGAGAAAATTAATCAACGCAATCATAAATAATGACAATAAACCTGGACAGCAGACACATCCGCATACTGGGCATGTCTTCCACCTAAACGAAATGTCCTAAATCATATAACTACAGGTGGAAAATAAGAAAGAGGATGAACGATATTAAAGAGAAGACTTCAGTAAACTGAACTTGTTGGATGTCATCATTTTACCTTGTTCTGTCTCTCCTTCTCCCTCTGCTCCTGGAGTTTCTTCTCTGCCAAGCTGTACTTCCTCTCCACCCGGTACAGCTGCTTGTCCAGCGTACCCTGGTGGACATGAAGGGGTGTTCAATGGAGACGATGTCTTTATTTAAAGTGTGGTGGAATTACTATTTTCAGCTACCAGCAATATCATAATAACATTATTCTGTATGCAACCACACTACAGCTGTTTCCTGAATTATTCTTTTTCTTTTTGCTAGATAGTTTTTCCAAACAAATTTGTCAATTTCCAAATAAACAGCACAGTTTACAGGTCATATTCAGTTATCTCCTTTAAAAAAAGGGAAAAAAAAGCATTTTAACAGGGATGTATACACTAAACTTTATGTCCACCATACAGTAGTTCAGGTATGAGAACCATTCTGAACAAATCCAACCAATCAAGGCAAGCATCAAAACATGAATCACTTCTGTAAATAACAAATGTACATATCTTTCAGAGATAAATATCTAAGATCACCATCTGAACTCTATACTGGATGAAAGAGACTGTTGCCCACGATATACCAGTAAAGAAAATATCCTTATTGTTAAGACTACACATTTACATTAGGTTAAAGAGAACATTGTTTGTTGGTCAGTTTTGTCTGATTTCACTCATGAAACATTCAACAGGTTGTTGAGTCCACAGCAACGAACTGGAAGCATCTCAATGTCACACTCTGTTCAAGAGAATGAAAGAACAGGAAGTGGATTTAACACCCCCGCAGAGGCTCCACGCAGTCATGTGACTCCTGTCATTCATTCACACACAGCCAACAACTGTCATTATCTACTGTCAGAATTTCCAGATTCATCACAGATCTGTGACCGAGTCAGAAATATAAAAAGCTGGATGCTAGACTGGATGTAAAAATTCCCAGCTCTGAATCTGGATACTTTCATTTCATAAAACTCATTTCTACAGAAAAAAACAACTATTCTTTCAAATATATGACAAGTGAACAGAACTGAGTGACCTGTACACAGATTTTCCAAATCAGCAGAAAGTAAATTCAGAGCACTGCTCTGAATCATACTTTTATCACACCATCTAATGGTGTGAAAATATCAGAAGGTACACTTATTTATCTTTATCGAGCCCTTTCACTTAAAAAAATATAAACCATAAAGAAAGCCAGATGGCCTGGTGGTCTTAACCGTACCTTGAGATCTTTCATTGTGTTTTTCAGGGTCTTGATCGTGTGTCCTGAGTGCCCTCCCTCTATGGTGCAGGCGTTGCACACACACATCTTGTCATCCATGCAGTAGTATCTGGTAAGAATCACCAAACAAAAACAGGGTTGAGACATAAAACAATACCACCACTTTTAAAGAAACGGTGCAAAATGAAGTATAAAAACAAGTTACCAGACCCAGCTCTACACCTTTACAGTATTTGGAACGTTTTTAAAAGTTGCCTTAAAAAAAACAACTTTTTTTTGCAACAAATCAAACAATTATGCTAAAGCTTAGAAACACTCGTTCATTTAAAATCAAGAGCACAAACAGCTGCATGTTGCTAACTCATTTAACTAAACCATCCCACCGTCTGAGATGTGATCAGCTGATTGAACGGAAAATCAACACTAACAGTAAGGAAAATGGAAACAGTGGACAACAGAGCCTCATCATGGAGGAAATTCCTCTGTTAACTTTCAGTTTTATCTCCCAAGTCACCAGAACTGACTCAGGTTTTAATGCAACAGGAAAACTTGGCCTCCTGCTATAGTGCACTGAAATAACAAGATAAACAAAGCTAAACTGATTCTTTGTTGACATTTGCTGGAAAAAAAAAAAAAAAGTGTTTAGTTTTTAGGATTCTTCAATGATTTCACATGGGACATCTTCAGAAATTAAACTTTTACCCTGTTTTCTGGTACTTTAGAAACAGTTTTACTCACAATAACAATGAATGTAGATGTTATTGCAACCAAAACAAACAAATAGCAGAAAGTTAAATTATAAAGCAAAACAACAGCTATCCAGTCAAGACTCCTACATCAAAACATTCGGATATAAAACCAGTTTTTGATAAAGAACCTGGGAGAAAAGTTCAAAATGTAACATAGTTTGTGTTTTAAAACAAATCAGGCAAACTAGCACCAACTCAAAACACTTCTCTGTGACTTTTTCCTCTAAATTCCTCTTCCTACCTGTAAATCTCATCGTGATCAGGACATTTCCTCCTCCAGAAGTCATTCATTGGCTCTGTGAGAGGATGCTCACGAAACGCTGGCAGCTCCAGATGTGGCTTCACGTGTTCCTGGCACATTGACACCTCACACTTCAGGCACGTTTTGACTGCTAGCGACGATGCTGCAGCAGCGGCAGCAGCTCCCTGCCTCTCGCCCCCATCCTGAGAAACGGAGGCAGCGGAGGTCGCGTCGCCTGATGCCTCGGCAGCTGCAGAGGGACAGTAGTCACACGGAACAGCACACATACTCCTGACTGGCTGCACTGCCAGAGAGGACTGCAGTTCCCTGGATTTTAACGCCGTCGCAGCTGCAGCTGAGGCTCTGCGCCTGTGACGGTAGTCATCCGCTATATTGGCTAGTTTGAAGTTTTTCTGAAAGGTGGTGCCACATCGGTGACTGTCACGGCACTCGGGACAACGGAAGCGGCCTCGGTCTGCTTGCCGCTTTAAGCGATCCAGGCAGGTCTTGCAGAAGTTGTGCCCGCAAGGAAGCAAATGTGGGTCGCGGTACAAGTCCAGGCACACGGGGCAGGTGAGCTCCTCTTGCAGGACTCTAGACTGCTCTGAATGAGCAGACGCCATGTCTCTGCTCAGCTACCACAGAGATGAACTGGAGGTGGGTGGATGTGGTGCAGGATAAAAGAAATGGACAGAAGATGTGGGGAATAGAATTTAGGTGGACGGGTCTGGGGAGAAGGTAAAACCATGCAGGAGTGGGAAAGAGGGGGGATGGAGAACTTCGTCTGAGGTTGATGCTGAAAGAAATGAAAAATCACAATTAGCCAATTTAAGACATTTATCAACTAGCCTGAACTTAGATGTGAACATTCACCATGTTTATTCTAAACTAATGCAGTTTGAGGAAACCTTAGACTAAAACTATAACAGAAGTGACTAGAAATTCCCAATGACGTCCATAAGGTGTACTTTAACAGTCCAAAACATGAAAATGTTTAGCTTTTTAGCAGAAAACAGGACGGACTTTCATTTGTGTTGATGAATTAATTAAATACAAACTTAATTAAAATTTTTACTGTCGTACAGCAAAGCAATTATTCATTTGGTAATGCTCAAAAACAGAAAAACAGTTTAAGTTGTGCTCATAATGGGAACACAGACAATAATTTCACATTTCACTGAATCTACCAGTTTTTTTCAGTCTCCATCATGCTGAAATGTCACCAAATATTTTAGTCAAAATCACACAATTAAGAACATTTGTTCACAAATTGATAGTTTAGTAAAATAAACAACTTTTCTGACATTTCACAATCACTTCCTTGCTTTAAAATGTACTCCAAGACTCAAAATTTAAAAAAAAAAAAATGATGGAGGGGAGGGTTTTGAACATCCTTAAGCTGTGAGAAGAGCCTCTTTAACGCATTTCTAGTCTTTTCTAGCCATTTATAGCCTCATTTTTCACCCACTTCCCTCGTTCTGTTAACTGAAACGTTAAACAATTAAATAAACAGAAGACTTTGTAACTTTGGGCCTTTACTGGCTATCAAACAAAATGACACGTAGCCCCAGCTGACTGGACCTGTTGTAAACAGCCTACTTTGTTTAAAGGCTCTGACCTCAAGATAACCTGGAAACCTGCTCTGTGTTGTTTACATCAAGAGTCCAATCCTTCACCTGCCACTCAGGCCTTTCAGAGATGTCCTTGTTCCCCATTAATTGATACCACAGCTGTTCATGAGCATGTTTTATGTTTTCCTTTAAACTGCGATAACTACTGTCTGTTAAGGGGTCAACTGTCAATTAGCTAACTTGCTTGCACTTGCTACTAATCTCCCCCTGGCTGAGTTGCTGGGGCAGAGATAAGCTAAGGCAAGATACGAAAAAAAAAAACAAGAAAAAACAACCACCACCCGCTTCGTACCTTGACAGTGTAAACACGATGTAGTCTGGCTTCGTTAAAAGGCGAAACGCTGATTTCCAGAACCGTGTAGTCGCTCTTTATCGGTTATGCTAACGTCTCAAATCTGGAAGCCGAGGTGCACCTGCCGCACCGGAGCTAGCGGTAACGTTACCAGCCGTTAGCACTCCTTTCTTTCGCTTTTCTGCTACCATTGAGTCCGCAAACAGCCCCGTCTAGTCCAAGTAAATCCTCCAATCATCGCACGGTCAGCTTCTCCATCTGGACTTTTCGGTATTAGACACAAAAGGACGCGTCGACACTCGCACGCACACCTGTGGGACGGACAAACGGACAGCCAGTGAACTGAAACGGTCTCTATTTCCCCTCCCCAAACGCCCACGAAAACCCCACGCTCAAACATACACTAAAAGAAACTTTTATTTTAGTTTTTTCTTTTCTAGTTTGAGGGTTTTAGATTTTTTTTATTTTTTTATTTTTAATTCATTTTTAAGGCGTTCCTTATGATCGACATCTCGCCCAAGCCCGCCTCCAACCGCCCCTCTTTCCTCTTTTCTTTTTTCTCCTTTTTACTGTTTACGGTTTTACGAATTTAGTCCCCCACCCTACTTTCCGCTTACTTTTTTTCTCCCTTTTTCTTTTTTTTTTTCCTTTTACCCATCCCCCCTCTCTTCTTCCTCCCCCCCCCCCCCCCCTCCCCTTTTTGTTTTTCCCTGGTTTAACCCTTTCACACGAAAATCGGGGTAAAGACCCCCCCCCCCCCCCCTTTTTCTATTCATAAAAAACCGAAGCTACTCCATTTATTATTTTCATTTTTTGCGAATGAAGCTGAGCAGGGTGATGCGGGAAAATGTAACCTTCAAAGCCCCTCGGAAATTTAGGCTTCGCGCAGTGTGCCGCAAATATGAGACGTGTATTGCGTTCTTTTAACTTTAATTCACATGATAATTAATCATTAACTTTCCTAATAGGTAAGTAGGTAAATAAAAACTCTCAGATCTGAAATTAGTTGTTGGTGCAGTGGTTATTTATTCTCTTTATGTTTTATTGGAATCCTAAAGTCCGATAAATCAAGGGGTCTGTAAAGTATATTCGTGTATCATGACGATTTTTTGTCTATTTGCCACTTTAGGTTTTTAATCTTGTTAAACAAAGGAAAAAAATAATTTTAAAACGTTTTTTCCCACTTTTGTTGTTGTGAGTAGTAACAACATTAATTACACATATTTTTTGTTCTTCAAGGCCATATCAAATAAATGCAAAATGTCAAATAATTTGAATTCTTTGTGTTTAAAAATAAGTTACTGCTCAAGGGAAATAAACAATAACTAGAAATTTGTATGATTACAGTCAAGAGATATCAGAGCCCATACTAGCAGGCATGTCAGCATGCAAAGTTGGTCCTCAAGGGCCACTATCCTGCAGGTTTTGGATGTTTCATGCTGTAGCAGACAAGAATTGGATTAATGGACCAACATGATTGGACAGAACTTGACAAAGCTGTTGAAGAAAGCCATTTAATTTAAATCAGGTGTGTTGCAGCGGGGAAACAATTAAAACCTGCAGGATTCTGACACTCAATGACTGGACCTAAACACATACTAAATCAATGCACAAATCTAAACAAAAAATTTCCAACTTCACTTGAAAGCAGCAAGGTTTAAAACTAACTACAGTACCTGTCAAGCTGCTTTCAAGGCACCACATAGTGTCAGTTATTAATCAATAAATCAACCAGATGATTCAGAAGATGGACACAAAAATTGATCACAAACATATATTTTTATTGTCAAATAACTGCACACATCCCAAAACACATAAAATATTAACTCAAATGCAGCTTAAAACAAAAAATGTTAACTCCTTTACAGACTATTATATTTATTCTAGTGTTTTATTTAAATTTAATTGAAACTTGCCACAAGTTTCAGATAAACATGTCACACTAATCATCCTTCATCAGTAGTCTTCACCACTTCCTGTGGTTTGCAACCAAAACCTGATTATATACAATAAACATCTGAAAATAAGGATATGATGAGGATAATGTTATTTATGTTTCAATAAAAATGTCAAAACATTTCAAACTTGAATCTGACAGAAAAAATATAATACAAAAAATATTTACAACCTTTAAAACATATTCAATCTTTTATCGGGTCCTGTGGGAAATGAGGAAGTTAAGGCTTTTCAGAGGTTTCAGTTTTTTTTTTTCTTTTGTATGATGGCATTTTATCTTCTGTCCAGAATTTGACATGTAACACTTGCAGGGCTGTAATGCTGTTCTTTATTCATTAAAATTTACAATCTTAGCATTCAAGAGGTCTTCACCAACAGCCCCTGCCTTCCTAAGGGGCTCCTACTTTGAGGACAACCGGACCCTGGATGTTGAAGGCCAGGTAAAACAGCATTGGGCTTTCTGGTGGGGCGTCTGAATTAACTTCTGTTCGAACTTTTATTTTCTTCCCTCCCGCCCAAACAAACATTTTTTCTTCTGCATCTGCGGCAGAGGGCTCGACTTTGACGGGACAGAGGATATGTTGGATTTCTTGCACATGCCACACCCGCCCACTCTGCCACAAATCATTGATTCGCTTCTTTTTCTCTCTTCTATCTCGAGTATTAATGAGCTCAGCATCCACTATTCTTTCCACAATTGCATCCAGCCGTGACTTGTGAATCCATCTGCTGAGTCCTGAGTTCTTTCCCAGAAAAAACAGTGGCAACAGGTAACGGCCTCTGAGGTATTTGGCATACCTACTTCTCTCAAATGCTTCCTCCATGAAAGTCACATACTGTTGCAGGTCAGGGTCAAACGTGTGGTCAGGAGATAGTTGTGCAGATTCTTCTCCTGTGTCTTGATCCTCATCCACGTCCTCATCATCCCAAGGTCTGTCTTGAAACTCGTCATCCTCTGAGGACTGTTGCTCCGACTCTTCATCGACCTGTTGTTCCACCTGAGGCATCTCTGGCCAATACAGCAGCAGAGCTAAGAGGTAAAACTCAGGGCTTCTGTGTCCCACCTCACTGTGGAGGAAGCTGTAGATGATTCCCTGAAGTTCTTTCAGGGTGTGTTGAGGAGAATCACCCATCCTGTTGCTCACAATGATGTTGGAGAGAATGTACCTCTCTGCCATTTGGACATTATCAATCTTTTTCTCAAAGGCAGTTTTCAAATCTTCTCGGACCTTCTCTAAGGTGGATGTCATTGTCTCGGTCTCCCGAAACCCAGCACGTTTTCCCTTTGACGAGAAAAGCCCGTGATTCAGACAATCGAGAAGACCTGGAAAGCTCGTGGAGTCCACCGCTTTTTTTTTGTGTAGGACTCATAGCAACGTACAACATCTTTCCAGAAGTAATCTGGCTCCATGGTTGTCACGTCAGGCTTGGAGTAGCAGAGATACCACTCAAAAAAGTCGAACTTTTTTTCAACCTCCATCTCTAGGTTTGGATAAGTTGTAGTGGCAGCCTCCCCCAATTTTTCAAAGACTATTTTTGCAACTTGAATGAAGCCAAAAAGGCCTCTGTTGTTGAAGATGGTTGAGATGTTTACAGTACCAGTCATGTCATTCATTTCTGGTCCTTCTTCATCCTCAGCTTTCTTCTCCACATCTTTAAATGCTTCAAAAGCTTTGCGACCCACTCTTACAATATCGTCCTGCTGCCTGGCCCTCCTTAATAAATGGTTCTTATGCACCTGTCCCAGAGTATCTGCAACGTAGGAGTTGTTTTTAGCTCGTCTGATGGCTTCCTTTGCCCAATATTCTGCTTCTTTATAGGACTTTTTTTCTATATAATATAGACGAGCAACAGTTTGGGGGAAAATGTACTTTCGTCTGAATGTAGATGATGCCATTTTCAAGACTTTTGCAGCTTGATTAAAAGCTTCTTGTTCCAATATGTCTGCAATCAACTTTGAGAACTTTTCTTTCCCCCTCTCACCCATTTCTCTCCTTGTCAGCAAATCCTTGATGAACTGGATTACATCCGATTGGGGTTGAACGCCACAAAGAGACACCATGCACTTCTCCGCCATGGCACTTCTGGAAATGTTCAACCCAGCCAGCAGCTCCACGGACCTTCTTGCAGTCACTGGGTGAATTATACGTACTTGCTGAGGAACTGAACTGAGTAGGGGAATAAAAGGATTCATTCTCTCTTTAAACGGGGGGCCACCATCAATTGGATCAGGTGGTCCAAGGATCTTTTGACATTCCTCCATGCATAGATAGGACTCAGGAACATATGCATTCAATAGTGCCAGTACAGCAAACAGATGGGTGTTAGTGGACAAAGTGTTATTTTGTACATATTCTGAGATGTCCTGCTCCCACCTCTCAAATAAAATCACTGCTTCATCATCAGTCAGGGATTCTTCTGAGTTACTTTCCATGTTGGTGGCTTAATAAAGAGTAAATCTGTTGTGATCCTGATGTTTTGCTTCAAAATGACAGCTTAGTAGTAGTCAGATACCTAAAGAGATAAAGATAAGATACCAGTGTTAAACATGCTGTTTCAAAATATACAATGATTTATCCAAAGGTATCCAAAGTGAGGTATTTAATGCTCAGAACAAGTGGATGTACAACACAGTTACACTAACCAAACCCTGGAGGAAAGTGAAGCCTATGCAGAAGTGGCAAAAACTGCAGTTCACCTCTCATCCACTAGAGACTGGCTGCTAAAGGGAGTCAATCCCTATAAACTCCTGTGTTTACGGCCTGAATCAAAACATTATTTTAGGTTTAATAGGTCAAGTTTACCTTCATGTCAACTGTCAGCTGATTAATTTTTTTTATTACCCATCCATTTATTACTCATCCATTCCAATAATCTTGAAATTAGGAGCGTGTCCTTTTGATTGAAAGGCATCAATCAAAAGGACAGCTAGGACAGGCTAGTGGCTCCTTGTTGCTCCCGGGAAGGTCTTAGCCAGTAGCAGAGTAGCAAAACTGTGGTATTTAGCTGGTTAAAAGCCCGTCTTAGCTTTAGCCCATCTCTTTTACCCCTGGGTTAGCTTTGCTCTTAGCAACAGGTCACTCAGAGTTCGATCCGTGTCAATCATTCGCCTCCACACTTACAGGCACAGCCCCCCTTTCAGCTTCACCTGTCTGCCCATTTTTGTATTTTCGGAGAGTGACAAGCAACACTACCAAGATGCTGACGGTGTGAGGGACCCACACAGGGAGATGCGATGTAGCACTATTTAGGCTCTAAAAATATACTAAATCTAGTTTCCAGTAAATTCTGGACGCTACGCACTCAGGACACTTGGATTACATTGGACAAGCAGTATGGAGGAATATTGACAAGTTTTTGTGGATTTTTATGGACCATTTTAGCTCGGGCACAATCAAACTCCATTATATAAAAGTTGGGGGGAAACAAGAAGCCGTCCTAATCACCAGTTGCATTTGAGATATTAAAAAAGTGCTCCAGAGTCTTGCTCACCATGAGGGTAAGTGGAAAATAAAGTTAGATCATTCTGTGGGTGAACTGTTCCTCAGTTTTGAATGAATTCCTCAGCTTTGCACTTTTGAAGGAGAAAGCAGACTGATCTAATGAAGTTTTGCAGTGTGGAAGCTGACAACGATGGAATCTGGTGACTTTGCTATTGTTTTGTTTTTTTGATAAATGAACTAAAGGACTCTGGTACTGAGTTATTAGTGCATTCAAATATTATCTTGAGAAAGCACATACCAAGTCTGTGTCAGAGACTAAAACACACAGCTATGATCAGCAGTAGCTTATTTAACTTATTCTAATAAGTTTCATCTTATGTAACAGGTAAATGGATACATGTGTGGTTGTACAGCTCTTCAGTTTGTTCAGGGGGAGGTTACATCAGCTTTGCCATAGGACGGAGAGGTTCAGAAAATTATGCTGTTGTTGTTTTGTTTTGTTGTTTTTACATATATGTATTGTTATATTGTTTTAAAAAGCGAGAGAGAGAGACAGAGAGAGAGACTTTTACGATGTTGAATTTCCCTTCTGGAATAAATAAAGTATTTTTCATTATGTGGCAGTTGACGGTCCTGTCACTATGCCTCCGAGTGATTATGCGCCCTGGCTACTTGTTCACAAAGATGTACCTTTGGCTGACTGGTTAGTGTGCATGACTCCCACCCAGGAGTCTGGAGATCAAATCCCTCCTGGGTTCTCCTTTGTCCTACCTCAATTACATTTCATTTCTTCCTTTTGGCTGTATGGTCGTGCTGTCGTGGCACAAGTTCACATTTATTTACCTAAAAACATTTGTCTTTCAGTTGTCTATGTTCAAACCTCTGCTAGAGAGCACCAGATCACACCCTTTCCTCTACTGTCATAGTTCAGTAGTTTTTATTTGTTAAGATAGCATATTTAACTACACTTTATTTTTTGGTTGTAGTTTATGTAAACCTCCGCCCTATTTTGTTTTTTATTTTGTTTTGTTTGTTTTTTTGTTTGTTTGTTTTGCTATCATTGGGAAATTAAATTCACAAGTTAATTCATCGTGTGTCCACTGAGTGGTTGATGCATGCTCACATTTTACACTTGTTTACTGCTGCTGTGCTTTCATTTATTGTGCATAAGTCAACTCTGGAGCTTTTTCAGATCATACAGGGTAACTTAGCTGCAGTTTGTCCTGTTATCATAGAAAAGCAATGAAAGAGGGGCTTGTGCAGGAAAATCCGAGCCAAAGAGGTGCTGACTAACTGTTCCTATGTGTTGAAGAGAGAGCGAGAACAGATAAGAAGTTTGTACTGGAGGAAGCATGCAACCTGGGATGCCACAGTACAGCAATGATGTCACTGCACTTGAATGATGGCAAACTTAGAGCTGCTGGGGAGATTTTTCTTCATTGTTTTTGCACTTACCCGAGTATACAAGGTGCATCTTCTTATTGCTCATCTTGTCTCCCAACAAGCAGAGGAGCACAGCAGGATAGACCCTCAGAGTGAACTGAAATTAAGAGTGCTCACATATTAGGAATGATCCAGAAGCTTTATCCCTACTTGACTTTCACTTTCATCTTCCGGTAAACGTTGGTCCACCAGCAGTTTAGAAGGGAGGGACTAAAATGCACCAGCAGCCTTACTGGCTAAAACATTGATGCTCAGATTACAACCTCTTGATTTTCTGCCAACAGCTGAGAAATATTGATGTTTGGTTCTGTAATTTCAATTTTCTATTAAGAGTTCCTGAAATAAGTAATTTAAAAAAAAGTTTTTCCACTCCTGCAGTCATTCCATCACACACACTGAAATAAAACAAAAAATGAGGCAGTTTAAGTAATTATACCCCTTGTTTTTGGATCATTTTTTTTGTGGAACGCAGGTCAGATATCTTGTTGAAGTGGTCACAACCAGGCACAAAAGCAGGCAAACACACCAAGTTAACAGAAAATGCGAGACATCAAATGATTTGACTATTCTACAATACTTTCACAGTAAATTCAGCTTCTTAAAATATGAGAAGAGCTGGTCTCTCCATAAAGGGCTCATCAGATCAGAAAACTTGAAATAGGCTATAAGAGACTTACACAGACTGGGTCATTTTATATGGTCAGAGTTGCCACACTTTGACCACATTTTAATGGATAGACCCTTTTTTTTTTTAACTCAGGTATTTTGCAGTTCTAAAAGATTTACTGACAAAATACTGTCTGTCTACTGTCTGATGCAGAATTCACAAGATAGAGTTCATCCAAACAGCTATGAAGCTTTTGATGTTCCATGTGGATCTTTGTAGATGGTGAAAAATTCACTTTTATTTGGTTTCAAACTCTTCATTTAAGACCCCGTCAGCTTGCAATTACTTTGAACACTAGTTTGATTAAAGAAATAAAAATAATACAAAGGAGCGCCTGATTCCAGTGCAGTTTCAACAACATTGCAGTTTTCCCCCCAGATATTTAGCTTTCTGACGATGGTACTGCTTGTTTTTTAGAAGGATGGTCTTAATAAATGAAAATAGAAATAAACAAATAAAAAATATGTGACCAGATTACATTTACTCTAATGTTCCATATTTTGTTATTTTTCCTCTTTTTTCATTCGTGCACATTATGTGATCATCCACCATTTAATTATTTAACTGCCTTTTTTTTTCAAATATGCACACAAGCAAATTAGGTGTAAGTAACAAAGGACATCTGCATAATCTACATTATAATACTTAAGTCTCAAGTCAGATTCATTCACCAAGAACAAGTTCTTTCAGAATATATCAAAGACGTCACACACACTCGCACAGATGAGCTCAGAGATTAAAATGTTACCTGTTTCAGTTCCAGCAGGTGTGTGGATGACTGAGGAGATGAACGAGGTTATTTAAGAGCAGCTTAAACCACGCCTTCTTCATACTATGAATTCTTTCATGAAAGAGTTTGGCTTGGTGCCATTCCTCATTGTGACTAAAAATACCTTCCATCGCTGATGATTGCAAGACAAGAAACTGCCAATATAAGTTGTGTTTCCTCAGAAATGATATTTTAAATCCTGTTTTTGTGTAACCCAGAGTTTTCTAGTAAAGGTCCTTGTGGGTCTGCACTACACATTTATGCACGTAATTTATTCTCATATGAGTTTTGGCAACTATAGGACTAGAATATAATACACATTCATTAATTTTTCACAGTTTATATCCATTCATTTTCACACTTCCATTTCAGGGTTGCAGGGATGTTGGAGCCTGATTACATGCTAGAATTACTAACCTAATCACAAATGCATTTACTTAATATAAAGAGTTCATTTCACAATGTGTCCCACTCAACTTTAACTTTTTGTTGTTGCTTGCCATCTTTCTTGATTTAGTTTTTTTTAATGGCTGACACTATTAGGGCTCCTGTTTAGTTAACACCTGCTGCACTCATCTAATACCAGCTGGTCAGTGCAGATTACCAAGTGCAGATTTTAAATATGTATCTTGAATTGAAAAAAATGATCAGACAAAATGTAACATGCATTTTTTTAAATGTAACATTAAAAGACTGGATGGCTGGTTAAATGACCAGATGAATTTCACAGTACTGTAAATCAAAGGTATTTAGGCAGAAACAAGCAGAGCTGGTTTAATGCACCCACCCACGCCATGAAAGAAATACATCAAATGTACACAGCTGTATCTATGGCCACATTGTTTTTGTCTCTGTGTGTTCATCTGTTTTAACAACAGACAGGTGGGGCAGTTTATGAAAGGGTGAGGCCCTCATAAGACTCTATATCATGTGTCTTTTATTGTCATGATATAATAGTGGATGTAAAACACATATTGGGGATAAAACAATACACATATCTGTACTAAACTGTTCAATACAGTGACCTACGTATTGATCACTTTGCATCAAACAGAACATAATATTTAATTTGTTTTATAAACTTGTCTTCTGATGGCATGCTCTTTGCTGAAAGCTCAGTGGATCTGCCTCCAACTATTCTGCCCAGACTACATGTTGAGTGCAGATCCACTGAGAACTGTGAGAAGTGCTCAGTGGATCATTTACTCTAAAATGCACGTGTATTAAATGATTCTTTTTTTTTTTTTTTTTACTTGTCCTGTCCAGCATCGAAGCAAGCAGAATGGAAATCTGATTGCTTTATTCTGTTGAACAGTTTTGCTTTTACCAAGCGGAGCTTTATGAACATAAGGCTCCACTTGATATCATGTTTATTCATTTTATTTCTTTATTTAAACATTTGTCTATTACACCATTCCATTTCATACTGCTGGGCCTGACAAGGGAGAAATGAAAGTTAACAGAGGTAATGATAGAAAGTGAAACAGAGAGAAAGGAGTAAGGAAGAGGAAGAGAGAGAGGAGAGAAAACATGAATCCACTTACACAGTTCACTGGTACATCTGTACCGCGATCCCTAAACAACCAAGGTCTCTGTTGGAAAACAAAACAAGCAATCCCCTACAGGAGGACCTGCAGGTGGCTTAATTATCCTCAGATCATACAAACACACGCAGAACTACGCAGAGAAGAGGTACAACCTAGTCATCGCAATGGGAAGTAGAGAAGAGGTACAACCTAGTCATCGCAATGGGAAGCAGTGTCACAGTGTCAACATGCATAATAAAGGGTGCTCCGTGGGTGATACAGTCATGCAGATGCAGCCTCGTCTCTGCAAGGAGGAGGAAGCCCGCAAGGCTCGCGACCCAGGCCCCCAGCAGCCACCCAGACGCCCCCCCATCCCCCACCCCCGGACGCAGCAGGCCAGGCATCCCCCAGGCCAGCAGATCCCCCGCAATGCAGCCAGCGTTAACCACTGGCGCGTGAAGCAGCCACTGTTCCCCCTCTCCCCCCAGTAGCGCCCGGGAGACCGGGGTATGAAAGGACCCTGTCCCCCCCCACCCCCTGCTCATGACTGTGTGTGTAAGATGTGTGTTGTTTGCAGTTAAAACTGAGGGGCAGTGCCAAGTCATGCCGGGAGTGGGGTCGCGTAGGGGGCATGACCCCCCAACCGGCCCCTCCCTCCTTCCACACACTATATGGCCCGCCCCTCAGAAGTGGTTGTGAGCTGTTGTTATTTTATGTGTTTAGGTGTCTAAGTGTGGTTAAAACTGGGGAGCAGGCTGTCTCTAGACGTGGCAAGCAAAGGCACTTTTGGTGCCCTCCCTATTAAATGATTCTTGCCCACTGAATTTTAATCTTAAACCTCTTCAAGAGTCTGGATCTGAATTTTTAATGTCTTTTTTTTTATGTTTAATTCCCCTTTTTTTACTCAAATATTTGTAAATAATTTAAATTAATCACACGTTTCAAAAGGCATGAAAGTTTTTCCTTTTTGCATCTAAAGATGTCAAACTGTGACTCTAAAATTTCGAATTGAATGCAACCAGATCATGAAATTTTTATATTGTTGCTCCCCTAATAAAGAGAAAAAGAGCAAATTTCACGCTATATATATATATATATATATGTGTGTGTGTATATACATGTATATATATACATATACTGTATATACAGTCATCCTCAAAATTATTTATACCCTTGAAAGGCAAAATTCACAATAATAATTCAAATAACAGGAAACTAAAAAGGTCTAATAATAAATAAAAATTTACAAATTATAATTTAGTGGAATAATATATTGCTTTTGAAATATGGTTGAAAATAATCATTTAAAACATACAAATGTGGTGGAAATTCTAATAAAGACCAGGGTGAGATAACTTTGCAGAGTATGAAGTTTATTTAACAACCAGGTTGGAGATGGTACACGCAATCAGATTGAGAGCACCCTCTGAAGGGGTATTGTTGAAACACGTCTTTTTAAACCAGTGACAGAGAGAAAGGCTGAAAACAGGGAGTTGTTGCTGTCTCGTTTGACAAGAATCACACATCCTCTGAGAAGCTGTAAGTGCTACGTGTCTCATATCTCCCACACATCCAGCTAGCAAACCCATATCATAGTTCCAGACAGTCAAGGCCAGTACAGAAAGAACACCTGGCAATTTTATCATTAGCTCAACATCTGAAAAGAGAATCAGACATCCTGTTATTTCAACAACATATTTAGTCTACTAAAGATAAATCCAGAATTCCTGGTGAGACACCTTTAACCCTAAATGTGTTCTAGAAGTGAAAAAAGCAATGTAATTAATCAGGATTAATCTTTTGATAGCCCTTAGACATGTATATATACATATATATATATATATATATATATATACACACTCACACACACACATATATACTGTATATACATGCATATATATATATATATATATATATATATCACACATATATATACACACACACATATATATATATATATATATATATATACACACACACACACATATATATATATATACACTGCCCAGCCAAAAAAAAAGTCGAAAAAGCTTCTGCAATGTCACCAGATTTTTTAAAATCCTGTTGCATCAATTTTTCACCAAGATCTTGATGATGATTGTAGAATCTGACCACAGCACATCCCAAAGATTCTCAATGGGACTCAGGTCTGGACTCTGTGGGGGCCAATCCATGTGTGAAAATGATGTCTGATGATCCCTGAACCATCTTTCACAATCTGAGCCCGATAAATTCTGGCACGGTCATCTTGGAATATGGCCGTGCCATCAGGAAAGAAACATCCATTGATGGAGTAACCTGGTCATTCAGTATATTCAGGTATCAGCTGACCTCATTATCTGAGCTCATACTGTTGCTGAACCTGGACCTGAGCAACTGCAGCAACCCCAGATCATCACACTGCCCCCACAGGCTCATACAGTAGCACTAGGCATGATGCTGCATCACTTCATCTGCCTTTCCGGCCACATTTCTTCCTGGAAGACGATGGTCCACTATCCTTCTTTTCATAATGCGTTGGACTGTTCTGAACCCAGTTTTAGTAGTTTCTGCATCTCCTTAGATGTTTTCACCTCTTGATGCCAATGATTTGACCCTTCTCAGACAGACTAGCATCTTTTCCAAGACCAAGATGTGTCTTTCCACATGGTTGTTTAGGAAATGAGAAGCAACTCATTGCACCAGTTGGGGTTAAAGAACTTATTGCCAGCTGAGAGATAATCGCCCATGCAGTAATTATCCAATAGGAGGCTCGTTCCTATTGCTTAGTTAAATCCAGGTGGCGACTTTTTTTTTTTGGCAGTGTATATACACACACACATATATACATATACAGGATAATCTGATATGTACATCCTGGACATTGGTTCTCCGTTCTCTTTTGTATTTGATCTAATACAAAATAGCTATGTTTAGATTTTAACATTAACTTAAACTATATGCTTCACACAAAAACATCACACATCAAAACATCTGTGTATTCCTGCCTTAAGGGAACAGCTGCTTCTCCACAACCTCTCTGAGCAGGTTGGATAGACTCTCTTGTCAACACTGTTTTTAAAAGAAACCATGAATAACTTCATGGACATACAGAAACTGGTGATTGCTGAAAGACTAGTTTGATTTACAGTAAAACAAAAGCAGTTCATACACAAACAAGCAGAACTGGTTTGATGTCATAGCAGAAGATTTAACTCTTACACACCTGTTTCATTATTCCTCTGTTATTTTCTGGAAGACCTGTTTATTTTGTCAGCTCGCCAGCTGATTTTGGCATTAGTCAAACCTTTCTTCTTCAGCTGCAGCTGCAGGAAAATATGAATCTGTGAGGACTGGTTTGGTTTTCTTTGTTGCGTTTGTTTCCTTTCCTGCAGGAAGACTCAGATTCACATCAGAGCTGATTTTCACTTTCACCATGAAACTCTTTTTCTTCAGTTTCGGATCTGAAATCCCAAACAAGACAAAACAACAGTCATTTACAGAGTTCATTTTAATATACTATAATGCATATATTGTTTTGTTTGTTTGTTTTGTCTTAATATTGTTTGTTTCTGTTGCTTATATTTCGTAGCGCACAGGTTTATCCAGTACCATGTTAACTTCAAGTGGTTTTCTACAAATTATTTTTCAGCCTTGTGTCACTCTTTTGTGAAAAAGGTTCTAATATTTTATCTACATTTCATCAAACAAAATGAATTTTCTGTGTGGTGTGATGATCAAAACGTCATAATTTTACATTCTGCTTAATCTAAGCAGTTATTATTGATTTAAAACTAGAAAAGCTGTCAGAGAGCTTAGACCTCCACCACGCAGCTCAATTCCCCCCATATGGTCCTTTCTTACAATGACAACCAATCCTTCAAAGAAATTCCTGGATTAAAATTGGATTCACGAAAATCTAATCAAGTCTTCCTTGAGCCATTATCAACATTCCCTTAAATTTCATTCAAATCCATTCATATCTTTTGGCGTTAAACAAATTAACAAATATTAGCAATTACATTTCCTCCTTGGCAGAGGAAAGAAAAAAAAAAGCATTGATTTACACAATAGATAGATTTCCAGTCCATTACTGAACAAACAACCACTTACACTCTTTAAGGAGAATTTGGAAATACAGCTAAGCTAGCATGCATGTTTTTAGACTATAGGAAACCAGATTACAGAAAAGCTGCACATGCACAAGGAGAATGTGCAAATTTCTCACAGAAAGGCCTCAACCAAGGTTTTGAGGTGACAGTGTTAGTCAGGTGATATAAAATGTGAAGGAAAGTCGAATCCAGGCAAATATAGTCACCGTGGGCTGGTCAAGTCAGAGAAAAATGTCAAAGTGAAACAAAAAGTAGAGTGACATGGATTTTTTAAAACAGAGACCTGATGGGTTTTCACTTACGTAAAACAAGTGAGCCAGAAACATTCACACTGGTTCTGCTTTCATTGTCTTTGTCCAAGTTAGCTTCAGTTATGAATGAAGTCAGGGGTGTAGAGGCTTGTATTGCATCACGTTGCTTTTTCCAACAACCCTCAGCCAACTCCCACACCCCCACATCTGTACAGCCTTCCTACTCAGCCATCCTACCTCCAGACGAACGACTGGCACACTGACCAGAAGATGATGATCAGCTAACAATGATTCTTTTTAAGCAACATTAACGATATCAAATATCTCTGCAGAATTGTGATAAATTAGTGATGGGAAGTTCGGCTCTTTTCAGATTCTTTTGATTCGGCACCCAAAGAAGAGACGGCTCTTTCGACTCCCGAACGGCTCTTAATTTAAGATATTTGTGGCCCTTCATTTTCCCTTAATTTTGCAATAAATTAATGGTTTGTGTGTCAAAAACTTTTCTGAATTCAGTATTTTTATGAGAAGGCTAAAAAAATTTTGCGCATTTATTCTATCTTCAAACTTTGTATTTATTTGTTTATTTGATAGGGACACTACATATTAATGAACATGTTGGATCATAGTTAGCAAGCTAATTAGCATCAGGAGTCCCTGGGCAGGTGAAGAAAAGATATACAATACAAAAAAAAAAAAAAATATATATAACTTTCAGGTGTCACATGGTTATATTGCAAGACAACGCAATGTACACACACACACACACACGCACACACACGCTCCTCACCACTAACTTCTGTCTTCACTTGCAATGGAACATAGCTTTCCTCTCTGTTTTCATATATTTGTACAAACCTATATGCTCATGTTATGGCCGCCTGGTTTCTAATTCCTTTGTCTTTCATTTTCACATGCAATCCTCATGCTCAATCCCTCTGTTCCCATTGGCCTGACACCACACCACCACCATCTCCTCCCTCACTCACTCACCTGGATAACGACTTATCAGTCCCACCTGGAGCTGCTGGTTGGGAGCTACTAAAGAACCCAGCACACCCTCAGTCAATGGCAACTGTTTGGCCTGGCAACAGTTAGCCTTTATTTTTTTTCATTTGTGGTTTTTGGTGACTTAAAGGGACTTGAGGCAAAATTAAGAAATGAAACTCGCAACTGATTATGACTGGCACTTCAGGTAACTGCATGAGCCAAACCGTCACGGGAGCGTGCACAAATTGAAGCTATAATGTTGTTTGCCTTTTTTTTTTTTTTTTTTCAGAATCCATAACTATCACTTACAGTGTTTGAATTTAACGCGACCTTTCTTCCTGTATCAAAACTGCGGATGTAGCGTCATCCGACATCACGTCACAGCCTGTTCAAGGCAACGGAGAGAAACGTGGGTGGAAACGTTATTTTTGGTATTTAGCGCTTCATCACCCATTAGTATTAAAAAAATGGACATGCATGTCTTTTAAAAAATTCCTGCCTCTAGTCCCTTTAAGTTTGGGTAACATTGTTTCTTTAGTTTTTGATTTCCAGTTGTTTAAGTTTCGTTAATGGTTTAGTTGCTGGATTTATGGGATGGTGAAAACGAAGCCTCATGAGACAATGAGACATTTTGACACAGCTGCCAAGAGATCGACACAAAGTTTTGAGACATTTAAGACAGTCAGCATGAGCTCCATCTGCTGGCGGTGGATGTTTACTGTTTACTGTAGCTGAGGGAAGTCTCTGACTCGGTGTATAATAAAAGATACGTTGTCAACCTTCTGTTAGTGTTTCCTTTGTGGTTAATATCTTGGAATTATCCACTGTGATAAATAACGTATTTTTCAATAAATTCTCAAGTGATTGGAACCCGCATTAAGCATTGACAGATTAAAGGTGTCATCACCCGGAAATCCCACTTTTTCATGTTAAAACATGTGTATTGGGGTAGGAATTGAGTAAAAAAAGTGCCAGAAACTCCTGAAAGTGAAAGTGGCTTTGTTTTTCAGCTTGAGCTCTCTCTTCATCCCAGAATCGGCCACAAGAGCGTGCACTCCACAGCACGCGATTTGGACCCGCCTCTGGCATTGACGTCAACCCAAGTGTATCTATCTGCGGCTTGCAACCCAGTGGGCGTGTCGTAGTGTGGGCGTGTCGCATTGTGGGCGTGTCGCATTGTGGGTGGGTCTGGTTAGGTTTAGGGGAAGGGTCAGGGGTAGGGCTAGATTTTAAGGTGCTCTCATTGGCCTGGTGGGCGTGTCGTCGTGTAACGTCACACTACGACACGCCCACACTACGACACGCCCCTGTCTTGCGGGCCGCAGATAGACCCTTCTCCGTCAACCGCCTCGGCCTGCTAAGCTAGCCTCTTTAGCACCACCTAAAAGCAGCTGATTACCTGCCACGGAGGAGTTAAGACCAGCTGTTATGACGTGAACTAGAGAGGCTGCGAGCGAGCTGCTAAGCTAGCGTCTTTGTTATGAGCTCTGCTTTTCACCGGCTCCTGCGCAGAAACATGTCCGCCTTACAGCTGCTCGTGGTCGGCCTGAGTGTTGCAAGTCACACTGCGTCTTCTGCTGTGGCAAAAGCCAGCAGAGGCCCAGCTTTGTGGATGCCTGTCAGTGTCTGAGCCCCAGATATGAATCCATCCTCATTCAAGGCGCAAAGGCATGGTTAACTGGCTCCCTTTATTGAAAATGCCCGTATAAGCGTTTCTCGCCGAGATATTACGTTTGTGGGATTTTCGCTGCTGCTTTCCAGGAAAGACCCAGAGCTGCTTCCAACCCTCGTGCCCTTCATATTTTTGACACTAGCTACCATTTACACTTGGAATTTCCAAGATCGGATGTTCAGAAATAAAGTTATGAGCTCTGCTTTTTCACCGGCTCCTGCGCAGAAGCATGTCCGCCTTATAGCTGCTCGTGGTCGGCCTGAGTGGACAGAAGGGACAGCACTAGGGACCAGTGGATTATATTTATCAGTGAGGATGTGCAGTCGGTAAGTGTTGCTGCTTGTGTAACTTATCTTTTGTGTAAGAGACCAGTAAACGGTGGTTGACGAGCGGACAAGCTGCTAATGTAGCTACAGAAGCTAACACTGTTTGGTTAACTTCACGTCAGACGTCCGCTCCTTATATTCATCAGAGTCCAGCCCTTTTACTCCGCGGATCCTCTCTATCAACCGTATCGTTAAGTTTTTATCAAGTCTTTCTCTGTTGGGACATAGTTTCCTTCACCTGCTCTGTCCTGATAAAACTTTGTTTTGGCTTTGACGCTTGCCTCGTGAACGCGCTTACAGACAGGTCTAACTCTCGTACGTGTTCTCGAGACAAACAAAAGTTGGGGATAAAAAGAGGTCAAAATGAGTTCGTCCACCCAACTATAATTAAAAATTCATTTGAAGATAATTTAAGAAGGATTGTGTATGTAAAACACTAGGTTATGACACCTTTAATGAACACAGTCACTTCAAGATTTCGGCTCGATGCTCACGGATGACGAAACGAGGCCTCGGTTCGTGTGGTCACATGGCTTTCGGCGTGCTGAGACTTCCACCAAAACAGTGCTAGCAAGACTTCCGGTTCATAAGATCGAGGCGGAGTAGACGGGCTCGAGCATAACATCTCTAGCTGGATTCCCTTTTCTTTGTTTGTACTTTGCACTGGTAGTTTGGAGTTGGGATAGCTAGGCCTTGTTTTGTTGTTGTTGGGTTTTGATTACAGGTCTTTGTTTATGGTGCTGCTCGTTCCCTTTTTGGGTCATAGCCTACTGTAGGTTTGTGTTTTTTCCCATTTGGTTTCCCTTTCAGTGGCTTTGTCTAACTTTTTATTTGTTCCTTTGAGCAGCATCTCTAACCCCATCTCCTTTTCAGTTTACAGTCTTTCCAGGCTTTGTTTATGCATTAATCACCTCCTGAACAATAAACATCTTTACTCCACCTCTTACATCTGGAAACCAGTCTTTTGTCTGCGTCCCCAACCCATAGCAGAGCTGGGATGTAATAGCTCACATCTGACTACTGTAGCTGCATGGCCTCCAGAGAGTCAGGTCAAAACAAAGTACTGCTGTATCCTAAAAAACTGGGAGCTGACTTTTCTGATTCACTATGAAGCATCGGCTCCAGAGCCACTCTTCTGAGCATGACACATCACTATGATAAATGAACTTACCAAAGTTACAACCAATCATCATCATCCCACTGGTGCTGAAGGGCCTTGTTGGTCATGACACAGGCCTGAGAGCCTCCATGATTATCAGGTGTAGAATGATACCAGTTTCTGTTAAAGGATCATTTTCTTTTGTTTTCAACCTAGACCTTATTTGTAGAAGTTTATACGTGCATTTACTTACTGGTAAAGTTTCTGCATCACTTTGAGTCCTTTGGAAGATATTACACTAAGTTGCCCTTTGGTGAACGTCCAATATCATGGCAGAGAAGGGACAGCGACTATATAAGACATTATCTGCAGCAAAACTCCTTCATTTCATCAACGCTTTAAGTAGAATGAATGAACGGACGAGTACTATTGTCCTGTGAGTTCAGAGTTTCGCAAATTGTGTTTTTGTTGTTGTCTGGGCAGCAAGCTGCTCTTCTCAGCTGCACTACGGAAGCACGCATCATGAACGCACGGCCCCGAAAAGTGTGTAAAACACCCTGATAACAAACAGAAAGTTAAATCTGGACTCACAGGACAATAGTACTCGTTCATTTGTTCATTCTACTTAAAGTATTGGCGAAAATCAAGGAGTTTTGCTGCAGAAAATGTCTTATATGATGGCTGCCTTGCATCTCCCATTTTACTGGAGGAACACCGAAGGGCGACTCAGCGTTATATCTTCTGAAGGCAGAAACTTTACTGATGAGTAAATACACGTATATACTCCTAGAAATAAGGTCCAGGTTGAAAAAAAAGAAACTTATCCTTTAATGTGTAAATTAACTTTTCTCACTTTGACTTTGTTGATCTATGTTTAACTACATTGAATTTGCAGACAAAATCAATTCCCTATTATCAAAAGAGAGATTCATAACAAACTTATCTCAAGTAATTTACAGGGAAAGTTAAGAATTTCAGTCCAGTTTGTTTCAGTTTACAGCAATTATCACTGGGATTTTATAAAATGAATAATCTTATAGTTTTTTTTTTTTTTAAATGGTAAATGTTTGGGTGCATGTGGTAGCGGTGGTGGGATGGGGGGCTTGACATTCTAATTTTAGATGAAAAGGGGGCCCTGCAAAAAAGTTTGGGAACCACTGGTTTAACCTGAGATGGCTTAAATGCAGATGATGCATTTAAGTGCCAATTTCCTAATTGGCACTCTAATTGGGGTTAATAAAGTATATGTTATTATTATTAATAAATTATCTTAACTTGTACTTAAGTTATTTGATAATTGAAAGAAGTTTTTAATCTAATTTTTGTTTAATTTACTCATCAATAGGATTTATTATTGATCTGAAAGCATTTCTTTCCAGTTTTTCTGTTCTCAAGTTTGACTTGCATCTGTTATTGCCGTTGCATTCAATGTATTTTGTTATTAGGGCTCTGCATTTTAAACTATCTCTGTACATTAGCACCAGAGAGCAGTGGGTTGCTACTTAAGGCGCCCATTGGCAGTTGGTGGGGGTTAAGGACCTTGCTCAGGGGTCCACAGTGGTTCACCTAAGGGTCGTGTCGGGGACTCAAACCCGGGTCCTCAGCGTCAAGGCCCACACCGCTACCACTAGGCCACCCACTCCCCTGGGTGGATTAGTATCAATGCAAACTGTACAATCATGTGATTTTCTTTAAAGGTACAAAAAATATCGGTATCAAAATCACATTGATCAAAAAGTACCAGAAAACTGCTGGTATCGTATCGACAGGAAAAATTTCAGTATCGCCCATCCCTAAATTCAAGAGTCTGACTGGGTGGCATCTGACGTCTTCTCCTGCTGATGCCGGTTTCCTTTTAAAATTAAACGAGTTGTACAGTCACAGACATGCTTCTGCAGATATTAGCTGCAAGGTCACATTAATCCTTCTATCTGCCTTTCATTTATGGTCTTTGCAACCAAACTGAGATTCTTAATTAGAAACCTCACAAGACACATTTTGCCATTTCAGACTGCATCTGTTGGGTGTGTGGTAGCTTGATTTTAATAAAGCCTCTTATTGGCACACAGTTTCATGAATCTTTTATTTGTCTATTTATTTACAAAAATAATCAGAATGTGAGACAAGCAAGTATTTAATCCTCTTTTATTGCAACCTAAAAATAATTTTAAAACAATCAGTATGGTCTTGTTTGAACCAAATCTAATAACATAAATCAAAACAAATAAATATTCTGAAAAAAAATGTGTCCAAATTTGTTTTAAGTAAATTTGTTGCAAAACATTCAAACACTCATTAAAACTTTTAACACGATTACAAACATGGAGTCTAAAGTTATAAAGTTATAACTGGAGTGTGGTCATGTTGTTATTGCACAGATTCATGACAGCAATTATATTTTACATGAAAACATGTCACATTAAAAGGATGCCACATGTTACTTGTTTCACATATATCTTCAACATGCAGGACTACCTCCAATTTTGGGGAAATTGGAAAAAAAAAATAAAGCAAAAGATAAGGAAAGAAATATAAAGAAAATAACCTGCAGACTGGGAAAAGGACAAATTAAAGGCTGCATCTAGAGTTTTATGATGCTGACATTATTCTTTTCAGCCTTGCTGCATTTGGAAAATTTTGTGCCAAGTGTCATCTGTGATTTGCTCATTTAAATCTGTTTCCCATTTATTTTTGAGAAGGTCCAAAGGCATCAAATTTTGAGAATACAGTATTTCGTATATTGTGCTAATAGTTTGTTTTCGAACTAGTTTACAATCGAAAATTGAGTCCAACAGGCCAGTTGGAGGGCATAAGGGAGAACATTTAAAGTTTGAGAAAACAAAATTCCGAAGCTGTAGGTGTCGATAAAAATGTTTTTTGGGAATTTTATATTTTTTTATCAACTGCTCAAAGGAGGCAAAGCTGCCATTAATATACAAATCAGACAGTGATAGCATACCCCTTCTGACCACACATAAAAAAAAAAACCATCTATTAATGAGGGAACAAACATGTGATTCATTGCAATTGGTGCAGCCTGAGATAGATCTGTGAGTGCAAAGGATCTTCTAAATTGGTTCCAGATCTTGATTGAATGCAAAACAACTGGGCTAGAGGTAAAGTTAGAAATGGGTTGTGAGAATGGCAACTTAGAACACAATAAGGCTTTTAAAGAAGTGGAATTTACAGATGACCTCTCCAGATTTAGCCATTCAGTGGCAGTGTGGCCATTATCATTATCCATCCAATATAATAATACACGAATGTTAACTGCCCAGTAGTAATACAAGAAGTTAGGGAGTGCCATCCCTCCCATTGAGCGAGGTCTCTGAAGTGCACTTCTTTTTATCCTGGGCGGTTTTTTGTTCCAAATGAAACTAGATATTTGATTATTTATTTTGGTAAAAAAACGACTTGGTGAAAAAGATGGGCAGGCACTGGAATATATATAAAAACTTGGGCAGCACATTCATTTTTACTGTATTAATTCTTCCACCCAAAGAGAGAGGCAGGGGATTCCATCGTTCGATATCCTGATTCAAATTTGATAACAGGGGCTGATAATTTGCAGCGTAAAGGTCTTTATGTTTATCTGTAATCCATATACCAAGATATTTGAATTTTTGGGGGCTAATTTTAAAGGGGAGTGAATTTAGGGATGTCTTATTAATAACACTAACAGGCATAAGCTCACTTTTTTGAACATTGACCCTATAGCCGGATAGTTTGCCAAATTCTGTTAGCAAGGTTATTAGCTTAGGAAGGCTTGAAAGGGGTTGTGATATATATAGTAGCATGTCGTCCGCATAAAGCGAGACTTTATGCTCCTCCCCTGCTCTACGGATTCCTTACTCGACGGATTCCTCTGCATTTGGAAAATTGACAGTAAATATAAATGTTAAAAGTTTAAATGTTTATCATTCTTTCCAGACACAACAATAGACACTGAGCTACACTATATTGCCAAAGTATTCGCTTACCCATATAAATTATGTGAATCAGGTGTTCCGATCACTTCCAGGACCACAGGCGTGTAAAACAAAGCACGTAGGCATGCAGACTGTTTTTACAAACATTAGTGAAAGAATGGGTTGCTCTCAGGATCTTAGTGAATTCCAGCGTGGAAATATGATAGGATGCCACCTGTGCAACAAATCCAGTCGTGAAATTTCTTCATTCCTAAATATTCCATAGCAAAAGAAAATGGAAGTGTTATGAAACGACAGCAACTTCGCCACAAAGTGTTAGGCCACATACTGTAAACTCATGGAGAGGGGTCAGTGGATGCTGAAGCACATTGTGCGAAGAAGTCACCAACTTTCTGCAGTCAATCACTACAGACCTCCAAACTTCATGTGGCCTTCACATCAGCTCAAGAACAATGCACAGAGAACTTCATGAAATGGGTTTCCATGGTGGAGCAGCTGCATCCAAGCCATACATCACCAAGTGCAATGCAAAGCATGGTTGCAGTGGTGTGAAGCAGCCGCCACTGGACTCTAGAGCAGTGGAGGTGTTCTCTGGAGTGACAAATCACGCTTTTCCATCTGTCAATCTGATGGAGAAGTCTGGGTTTGGCGGTTGCTAAGACAACGGTACTTGTCTGGCTGCACTGTGTCAAGTGTAAAGTTTGGTAGAGGGGGGATTATGGTGTGGGGGTGTTTTTCAGGAATTGGGATTGTATCACTTAAGCTCGTATGTGAGTCAAGGCAGGTGAGTGAATGCTTTTGGCAATATAGTGTATTTCCGTGACAACCATTAAAACTATACACACATGAATACTACACACTGAGGTAAAGCTAGCAACAAAGAATCAAATAAAGAGTCTTGTTCAGAAATAAAATGATTGATGGACATTTTGTATATTTCAAAAGAATCACCAGATGAATTTATTTGTCTTCATTGAACAGCTGTTTCTCCACAGCAGCTCCAGCCTGAAGAACATGAAAGTTCTCTCTGTTCAACAACCTGTTTGAAAAATAAAAAGATAAATAGATTCTCAGTCATTTGTGGATTTTAAAAAACTGATTTTGAAGCCAAATTAGTTTGAGATTAAAACTAGAATGATGAATGCAAAACCATTTTGTTCTCTAGGTTTATAAGTGGTTTATTCAGTAATTGATGGCATTTGTCCACATGTTGTAAAACTCACCCACCTGTTTCTTTTCCTCCATCTTTCTTGTCTCCTTTACAACTGAAGATCTGCTCACTTTTGTCAGCTCGCCAGCTGATTTTAACATCAGTCAAACCCTTCTTCTCCAGCTGGGACAGCAACTTGAGGAAAATATGAACATGATTTGTTTGTTTGTTTTTTTGTTTGTATCAGTTTGTTTGTCTTTGTCTCTCACCTGTTGCAGGAGTGAGTCTCTCTCTGCAGGAAGATTCAGATTCACATCAGAGCGGAGCATCACTTTCACCACAAAGATCTTTTTCTTCAGTTTCGGATCTAAAGTTTGAAAGAAGAAAAGTAATTTACAGAGTTCATCAGCCATATTGGTGGATGTGCATCGTCCATATCGCATAAACCAAAAAATTAACAATGAAATATGTGAAGGAGGTTGTTGTGGTTGTTGATTGTTGTGGCAAGGAGATTGAGCTGTGTGATCTCTGACTTCTCCAGTCCTAATTATTCACAATAGTCATTAAAATTACACAAAACTAAAGACACTAATGATAAATAGAAAATTTAAAAACTATAATTTAGTGATATAAAATATTGCTTTTGAATAGGACAAACTGGTTCATTCATTCATTCTTAAAGCATTGATGAAATGAAGGAGTTTTTGCTGCAGATAATGCCTTATATAGAGGCCGTCCCTCCTGTTATGTAGATGCAGGCTGGAGGACGACTTGACGTAATATCTTCTGAAGGAGTCAAAGTGATACAGAAATTTTACCAGTGAGTAAATGCACATATAAACTCCTAGAAATAAGGTCAAGGTTGAAAAAAATAAAGTTATCCTTTAACAGTTACTCCATAGGGAGTGCAGAGGCTTAAGCTAGCTTGTTACCACCCAGCAAAGCTGCGTGATCAAACGGAGAAGGGTCTATTCCCCAACTACCCCTCAGCCATTCCTATAAATCTCAGGAGCCTACTGTATAACTATGGTACTGTTTTCAGAAACACTACCAACACACTAATTAGGGGCGTGAGATCAGCTACAGACATCATCACTAACACTTTTCCAGCAGCATCGATCTCTGGTAAATTGTGATAAATGAACTTACCAAAATTACAAACAAATGGACGTTTGTGATCACAATCATCGTCATCCCACTGGTACCGAAAGAACTTGGTGGTCATAACACAGTTCTGAGCGCCTCCATATTTTTCAGGTTTAGTTTGATACCAGTTCCTGAAAGAGCCATTGCTTTCATCAGACCACTTCCAGGAGTCCCTGAACATCCCGATCCAGACTTTGTCTTGATTATGTGTTGTCTGTAGCTGAGAGGCACTGGAATGTTCCCCCCTATTTCCCAGACTGGCCAGGTCAACGTAACGGGTCCTGCAGACGCTTAGAGCATCTCGCCATGACTTCTTGCTGGTATACATGATGTACACTTTTTCCCCAGTGCTGTTATCTGGAGGTAAAAAGGAAAGTTAGTATGAATAATATCTATTAGTCTCTCTCTCTAACAATTATTCAAGGTTTCTGCTGAGGTCACGACTTTTGTCTATAAGGTGGTGGTTGGGTCATCTATTAGTCTGTTCAATCAATAGAAAATCTAAAGATACTTTAATAATTACTGCTCACATTCTGAAATTTGTTTTGATATTGTCAACCTTTAATTCATTACAGTTGTTGGTGATTCCTGATCTGCTCTGCTGGGATTTTCTTAGCGGAGTTTGAATGTTCTTCTCAGTTTCTTCACTGTTGAATGTTTGGATCAAGCCAACTAAAAATGTGTGTACTTGCAGACAAAGAATGACAGAATAAAGGGAAAACCATATATCATTGCTGTCACTTACAGTTCATGCAAATAAAACTGATCTCTTCGTCACACTGGCCTACTCCCCAGAACCCGCCGGGATCCATCATCCGCACGCAGTCACCAGCATCTTCAACTGGATTGTAGTCATATATGACTTCCTTCCCAGTGCCATCCGACCACACAAACAGATCTGTGGATGATCTTGTCAGACCAATCCAAGCATCGTTCACATCCGCATCGCCAAAGCTCTCTACCAGCCATCTGTGATCCACCAGGCTGTTGACGGTGGCCAGGTCTGCCTCAAATTTTAAGCAGAAAGCCCGAGCGTCGCTCCAAGTCATTTTTGTTTTATACAATTGGTACAGACGATTATCTGTGGACCAAAGTTTACAACATAGAAAGTTAAAGCCTCTCAGTACAGAATCAGTATTTTTACAGAAAAATAAACACGCTGTTAAAGGGGAATTTTGCTTTTTTTTTTTAACCTGGGGTCTGTTTTCATATATCCTTTCATATATCTGAGTGATGGAAAAAAGGAATTTTCAAGATGGCTCCAGTATTTATTTATTTTCTATACTGTTGAGACCCCCCGAGGGGAAATTAGGGCTCTGCATTTCACCCATCTCTGTACTGTACAGTAGGTACCAGAGAGCACTGGGCTGCTTCTTAAAGTGCCCGGGGAGCAGTTGGTGGGGGTTAAGGACCTTGCTCAGTGGTCCACAGTGGTTTTTACCTGAGTGACGTGACAGGGACTCAGGCAAAAAACCACTGTGGACCCCTGAGCAAGGTCCTTAGCCCCCACCAACTGTTCCCCGGGTATTTAGCAGCAGCCTAGCAACCCAGCTAATAGGCTCATTCAACTTTGGCTATCTGCAGCGCAGCCCGGCTGGAAGTGAGGGATTGTGGTCCTGGAGTGTTGCATGCCGGTTAGAAACTTTGTCCGACTTCAGACTGCACCGGAAAACGTGACCACACCACATAATCATCAAACATCGCGGGAGCCGTCCGTCTGCAGTCAGATCGTGCAGTTACAACTCAGCAACTGCAGCTTCTGGACCTGCTTCCGCCGCCGACGGAACCTGGTCCTGATTGGTTTAACGTCTCAATGACGCAAGCTCAGATTTTTGGAAGGGACTTCCAGGTGATGCCCCCACTAATAAATCTTTTTAGGTGTTTTCAGTAGGCTTTAAGATTATTCCAACAGCCAAGGTGTTTCATATTACAATTAGGCTGATGTTCACAAACCTGGACTGGCTGATATCTGACTGCTGCAACAAATAACACAAACGTGTTGTAGCAACAAGTTATTCCTCTCATATGAATGTGAAGCGTAAATGTAGGTTACGCCAAAACTTTCACAAATCCTCTTTATAATTTGGATTTAGTGGACTTACTGGTGTGTATCCACCTTTCCACTCCCCCCTCATGAGCACCCAAACCCTCAATAACAATAATAATAATAATAATAATAATAATAATAATAATAACAATAATAATAATAATAACACGTTGCATTTACAGGTGCCTTTCAGACCCTCAACACATTTAACAATAGGAAGGAATAAAGATCTTAAAAAGTAGTGAAAACCCACAGTGCAGATGTGAATTAACCTTCTCCTAAGACAGTATTTATGGGGAGGTTGTAAAATTTATTTCTACCCCCATCTAAAAAAAAAAGAGAAGTTTTTATTTCTTTCATTTGTTTTAAATTCATTCATCAAGGCAAAGCATTTAAGTTTTATATATTTTAGCTTGGACATTTACCAGATTGCGGTCCTTTATGTTGCACCTTAACAGGTAAATAACATTCTGTCTGCAGACGTTTCTACTACAGTACAAGTTCATGTAATCAGCATTAACAACATGCTGTCTCAGTACTCTGAAATTAGACTTGGTCAGATCTGGACAACGTTTAGTAACTTTGAGCTAAATAAAGGCAAATGCTGTGAGATCCTCCATCCTTGCAGTCTTCAAGTTGGTGAACTTGTCTGGGTGAGATGCGCTGCTTCTATGGTCCACCCCTCGCAACTCACGCACTTACCGTGCTCTCACAGGTCTAGTGGGCGTCGTAGAGAGACGTCACCCTACAGTACGCCCACTTTACGACACGCCTCTGTCTTGCAAGTCACAGATAGACCCTACTCATCTGACCATCAAGTCAGACTGTAGACAGATGCATCAACCCGAACGAGCCTAATGATAAGTATGGAGCAACTGGCCCCCGCATCTAAGTTTGCCCCAAAAATTGTGCTTTTTTTCTACACTGAAGGGAAAAAAGCATGAGATTTGATTTCCAGCATCATATCTCGTTCCAAAATTGCGCGATAACTTGTGTCTCCCACTGGTGTTTTGATGGGATTTATCGCGAGATTTGATTTCTAGCTTCCAAAGATTTGGACACAAACACCAAAACAAATAGCAATCGCCAGGTAATGTAGATACTTTGATTCATTTCTCCTCTCTAGTATCTTGTTGGAGACTTGTTGAGACTATCTGAGCCCATCAGTGTGAAAAAAAAAGCACTTTTTTAGGGCAAACTTAAAAGCTGGGGCCAGTTGCCCCACACTCATCATTAGCTGGGCTGCTAGGCTGCTGCTATGCTGCCTGCTCGGCTAAATACTGGGGCTATCTTGAAAATTTCTTTCTCCATCACTCACATATATGAAAGGACATATGAAAACGCACCCCAGGTTCAAAGAAAGCTAAATTCCTCACTAAATGTTGGTGTAGTGCAGCTTGTATTTTTAAATGATTTTGTATGTCATATATAGTGACTTTCAAACTGATGTCCTTCACATATTTGTCATGGTTCACATTTCGGCCATGTCTATGCTTCATGTGCCCACTAATCAGCCTTATCAAGGCCACCTGTGTGCTGTTTCCCCGTCTCTGTCTACGATCTGGATCCTCGCTGCAGGGGTCTGACAGCTCTGCACAGTCTCGTGGTTGTTTTCTAAAACATTTTGCCCACAAAACCCTTGTCACCACATTGAGACGCAAATAGATGCAAATAGAAAGTACCCGCATTACTCCAGTCCTTTCCTGTCCTTTCCCACCCTCCAACCCACCCCACCATTTGCGTCTAAAGCCTGGGATACATTGTGCGATTTTTTCAATCGTTGCTCGCAGCCCCAACTCAAATTGTGCGAATCAGTAGCAGAGTTCAAAAGTTCACAGCTTGCGATGTCTGTCCTCACTCTGTACCAACTGAAGCTGGAATGTGATCTAACTGCTAAGGCTGCGCACACACCAAACGTGATTTGGGCGTCTAAATCGCGCCTGACGCCCAAAGTTGGACCCTTGGTCACTAAAAAGTCAGACACTTGATTTCCAGCGTCTTGACGCCCTGACGTGCGGAAAGAGATGCCCAGCCAAGCCGCGCTCGCCGCGCCTCTGCTTTTTCTTTTTCTTTTTACCGGTCTGTCTGCACCATGGCAGGTGCAGGAGAGAGAGCGGCTCGGCTTAATGTGATAAATAAAGCAGGGAACGTCGTCGTCGGATATTTCTGCTCTGTGTCCGGTTCACCAAATGATTCCAGGTGTTCTGACTGTGATGAGTTTTATCATTTACTCCAGGAGCTGCTGGCGAGCGGCACTTTCAGCCGTCTGATCCGGCCCAGTTTAACGTCTCGCTGTCCCAATGTGGGGCAGCATTATCAGCCCAGTACATCCCATCAGGACAGCAGGTCATCAAACCACCGTTCAGAAACCGGGACCGGATACAGATCACAGTTAATCCGCCTCTGTCTTCAGATAGAGAGGAGATTCCCCTGGTTTTTCTGGGTGTTTCCTCTCCTGTCAGAAAAAGTGTATCTGTGTCATGCCCCGCTCTGGGCGTCGACCAATCAGGCCTCCCGCGCCTCCCCAAAGTTCAGATTTTCCAACTACGGCGCCCTTGACGCGCGTCAAACGCTCAAAATCTCAAAACTCAACGCGCGAAAAGCGTAAAACGCGCCTCGACGCGCGCCACAGGTTTTTCGATGCCTCCCCGATGCGCGTCGGCCATTGACTTTGCGTGTAAACCTGACGCCCTTGACACCCAAATCGGGCTTGGTCTGAACACACCGTAATTCTGTATGTCCTCAAAGACAGGTCCTGGTCTTGAACAATCCCAACATGCAACGCAATAAATATTGGTAGGCTAGTAGTCGAACAAAAAGAAGAAGAAGGAGACGGAGAAGAAGGACACCTCAGCAACAGTATCTTATCAACAAAAAAATGTGCTGCCTTGGCGATTTGTGCGATTTTGTGAAGAATTTGCCTTAAAGAAAAGGTGACGACATCCTGTGTGGGCGAGGAATTGGCTGACCAAATGTGGGCTGCACAGTCTGTTGGTTCTACAACGAGAACTCTGACCGAATGACAAGCTGGGTCACCATGCTGCCTCTGGTTTACTTTAGTTTTTGTTTTGCGCATGCGAAATGTGAAAATCTCAGATGAAAGAGTTCTCAGTCTGGTCGTGGTGCCGCTTCAACATGTGATTCACTCATGAGCCATGACTAAAATATCAAACAGGTTTGATTTTCTCGCGACCCACGATTTCTGATCGGAAACTCCTGGTGAGGTGCCAATCACCTCTCGTGACCCCATTATATAGCTACTGCATGACACACATCACATGATTTGACCAAGAGTCGGCCCGATCCCCAAAATTGTCACACGACTGGAAAATTGGCTCAAAAACGGCCAAAAATTGCAGTGTATGCCGGGCTTAACCGTTCCAGACTTTACAATCGTGCAACCAACCTCTTGCAACTGTTCCATTCTAACAACTGCTCCGATTTTTTGCCACGGTCATATGGCCTTTTTCCAGACTCAAGAACGGTTTAATTGTGACAAAAATGTCCATTTAACCTTGCTATAGCACTACTTAAGGGCCGAATTGCAGTAAAACCACCAAAGTTTTTTAGAAATCCGCCCTGTCATCCACACAAAATCGGAGATTAGCCCCCATGAAACCGATGACATCTGAGATTAGATACCGAGGTGGGGAGGTTTGAAACCTCGACCGTAGGTGTTCTGTCGGGACAGAGTAGCCTCACAACTGAAGGATATGACGTCAGTGTGACAAACACGCACCAGTCACAACAAAAATAATGATGTCATGACCAACTGTGTTGTGGTGCTGCTCCAGACAATCCTGGCTTGTTTACAGCTTTCACAACAAAGTATTGTGCGAGGCTACTGTACCATCAACAGCAGGACCAAGCGGACATACAGAACAGCTAACAGTACGTCAGATGATAGGAGGTGAGCGCTTCTCTGCGCATGCGCTACATCTTCTTCTAGCTTCTTCTAGGAGTGTTACTCTGTTAAAGGGGTAGTTAAGAATGTTTGACATAAGGCCTCAACATATTTTCAACATAATTCATCCCATTATTCTTGTTGCAGGAGGTTGCTGATGCTAATGCTAGTGCAAGTCAATAGGAATTGTGCTAGCCTGCCATCAAAATCAGTCTTATCTATTCCACAGAACATGAATCAGTTATAACGCAAGATTATCTGTGTAAATGTCTATGTGGTTGGTTTTCAAGTGTAAAAGTATAAAATGCAAAAATATAATAGTGGATTAAAACTGAAGAGAGTCCTGCTGTTAATATTTCATTACCTTTGGTGGTGAAAATCTCTTTAGTCCTGTTTTCAGCCATCAAAAGCATGAAGAATATTCCTGCAAAACAAAGTACTTTCAATGTTTAATGTTAATGCATGTTTTAACAAAAGTGGGGAAAACGGCATCAAACGATTCTGGTGAGAAGAGAAAGCCGGCACTCAAAGACGAAGTCACTTTCACTCTCCGGAGTTTCTGGCAAGTTTTAACTGAGGTCCTGTTAGGGCTGGACAATAATTTAATATCAATATATATTGATCGATAGAGGTTTTTTTCAATAGAAAAAAAAAGAGGGTCAATAAAAGTTTGATATAGAAGCACAGTCCACTGTAGCCTATCGGGTAGCATGATACTACAGTCACTCCTTGCGCCAAAGCAATCACAAACGCAGACCCAGGCAAAGGCTGAATTGGAATTCAGTGTTATGTCCCTTTCAGACTTCCACTGGAAAGCGGTAATATTGCGAACTCTGTCCTTTATAACGCTGCATTCAGACATGCATACCGGTCTTTTACCTCGGAGAAGTAGCGAACATGTACTGGCTGGTCTACATGTCAAAAAAGCGGAAATGTCGCGGCACGTTGTTTTGGCTGCCCATGTTCCGCAATGCAGGTCTGAAAACAGCTTTAGTGTGATCTTTATTATAAGGTCATTCAGTAAAAGCTTAAATGGCCAGAGCTGCACCTAAAATAGCTTTTAATTTGATAATAACTTTTTTTTAAAAATAAATATCGATATCAATCGATACAGATTTTTTTTTTCTCGATAATCCTTTTTTCCATATCGTCCAGCCCTAGGTCCTGTTCCAATACACGTTTTAACGTGAAAAAGTAGGATTTCCAGGTGATGACACCTTTAACCTAACATACATGTCTTTGGATGGTGGGAGGAAGCCGGAGTACCAAAAGAGAGCCCCCCCACACACACAGGGAGAACATGCAAACTCCAGGCCACTGTTGGAATTGTTCAAACCCCCTCCCCAGCCCGGGCTTGAACTAGCAACCTTCTTACTGTCAGGCTGCAGTGCTAACCACCACACCACCTTGTAGCTGACAAGAAAATCAATTAATACATAACTAATTTGTAGTTTTGGCGCACTGAGCAACACATGAGTATTTTACAAGGAGAAGAAAGTATTGTTAAAACATTAAAATATAACATTCTGACATGGAAAAATAAAAATGTATATTAGGGAAGCATAAACTTTTCACATGACAGAATTTTGATGTCTTGCTTTTTTATGTACTTCTATTTATTTTTTCTTTGAAATATTGCTTCCAAAACAAACAAAACAGTTTAGAAAAACAAAACACTGCATCTTTAATTTAAATGAAGAATTACTGTATTTCCATTTTCCGGCTGCTTTCCCTTTTTCAAAGAATATCTGATTTGTTTAGTCAAATAGCTTTGGTGTCACTTCAAATGACCTTACAAAACCATGAAAGTCATTATTTATGCAGTGAGAGGACCTCTCTGATTGGCTCTCAGTACGTCATGTTGGAGAAACTTTACATTCAGGTTTGAATAAACTTGAACAGTTATTAAAAATCCATTTTGGTGTGTAGTTGCACTACTAAATTATCAACAGGACACAGTGGTTCCTCACAAAATCCTGAGCACACAGTTTGTGTATGTAACACCTCACTGCAAACCAAATGTCCAACATTTGAATTTGAGTGAGAGAAATTTCCTGTTAATAAGACCCACAAGAACAACAGCATGCGTTGGGCCACTCGTGTTTCTTTCCATAGTAAAACAATCATGATCATGCTTTTTCTTCAGGAAAACATTATACAGTATTTTAGGATATAATACCTAAAGAAAGCATTAAGTGTAACGGTATGAAAAAACATAATAATAATAATAACGCTGTGTAATAATTTAAAAAATGTTACAAGGTGGGCGTTTAATTGTCAATGTAGTCCAAATTAAAACCAACTACAGTCGTGTTATTGACGTCTGAGACAGTAAGTCTTGTCAGAGAAAAATTAAGAGATCACACGTACTCTTTGTTTCCTTTTGTTATATAATTGGATGTATGTAGCTTCGTGATTATGTTGTTGACCCCAAATAGCATTTAGCAAGACAGTGAACCAAGATAATCATCACATAAACAGACATCACACACACACACACGCACGTACATCTATCTTTGAGGGCGTTCATTGACATAATACATTTCCTAGCCCCTTGCCCTAACCATCACAACTGATTGCCTGAACCTAACCCTTTTCCTAACCCTAAACTAATTGTGACCTAAACTCCAAAACCAAGTTGTGACCATCAAAAATGGGTTTATCTTAGGCTTTTTTAGTGAGGACCGGCCAGAATGTCCTCACTTGGCAAAAATGTCCTCACTTTGTTGGTTAAAAGTACAAAATGGTTCTCACAATGTAGCAAGTATAGAAACACACACACATTCTTTACTAGTTTCTAACATTATAAAGAAAAAATAAACAGATAAATAAATTAAAATAACAGTTTTGATTATTCTTATGATAAATAATGACATAATCTTGATAACATCAACCTCTTAAGTAAATCATGAGGCACTTAAGTTTAAATGTTTTTAGAAATTAAAAAAGTTTGCTCAAGTTTTACCTGCAGAAATGACAATTCTATGATCCATGACTGCAAAACAAGGAGGAAGATACAGAGTTAGCCTCATCACATATTACATGATAATCAGATTATCTAATGATATATAATCAGAGTTATAACAGTACCTGTTGCTCATTCACTCGTCCACTGTGGTTTGTCTGGTGTCTCCACAGCCCGGCGTTAAATTATTCAACCTTTATGCAAAGTTACAGTTTTGTGATTGGTTGTCAAGCAGTTGTGAGGTCAGGCTGGTTTAAAGTCAGGGGTGTAAAACATATTGCAGTTTTTGTGTTTAAATATAAGGCATTTATATTTGAGATCTTTCTTGATATACGTCACTATAGTTTGTATTATGAGGTGAGGTGGTCAGGTAAGAAATGTACACATTTGTACATTTAAAATTACTAGTTTTTATGAAGTTACTCTATTCACAGTGTGAAACTGTAGTGTAGTGTTTTCATTTTCAGATAGCTTTTTGTTTTAAAGTTTTGTGATTTACTAGATCCATTGTGATCTGCAAGTTGCAATGCATGTATATATGTAACAGGAGAGTGGTGTCACTCCCCAGCCTTTTTTTTTTGTTGTTGTGATTCCACTTCTGTGACGCCCAAGTAAAAATTTTTGTAAGCTTCCGCTACACCAACAAGCACCTCAACTTTAGTCTACATGAAATTGCGCTTTCTTGTCTTCTTAGTTGCCATGATTAAGCTTTAAATGCCTCAGATCAGCTGTTTTAATACTATGCAGAAATACCCATAAGGAAGTATGCATTGACCA
The DNA here is from genome assembly GCA_023101725.1 of Atherinomorus stipes. Classification (NCBI taxonomy): domain Eukaryota; kingdom Metazoa; phylum Chordata; class Actinopteri; order Atheriniformes; family Atherinidae; genus Atherinomorus; species Atherinomorus stipes. The sequence goes on along the minus strand of JALJCO010012581.1, from coordinate 625,560 downwards.
GTTATAGAATGTGTGTGTGGGGGGGGCGGGATGAGCCATATTTAAAATGTCCAGGAAGAGTGGGGTTTATAAGGGGGAATTGCTTCAACCTCTGTGCACTTGGGATTGAGCAATACAGATTTTTAGGGCCGATACCCATATTTTCTTATCAGCCTCAGCCAATACAATCAACTAATATTTCGGGTCGATGCATTTGACTCCCAAATGAAGATAATTAAGGATACAATGAAAAGTAATTTCACAACTCTTTTAATATAAAAATTAACAAAGCACTTCAAATAAATATGTTAAAAAGAAACAGTGCACTTGTCAACAAATATTGAATAGAGACACTAAAGGAGCACAGCGCAAGTTCCAGCTTTTTTCCAGAAGTGTACTCCTTCTGGTGACAAGTGGAAGTGATGCTAATGTCGTTCACATGTCATGCTTCGACAGCATTGGTCCTTAGCATTCAGTCTGAGCTAGTCATGATGTCTACTGAAGTTACATAAAGTTATAAATCTGCAAGCCCTTTACTGTTTGATCATTGAGTAAACTGACTAACTGTATGCTCACGGTAACAACAGGCTAACGCTGGCTTGTAGATCAAATCAGATCAAATATCCAAATTCAGAGGCTGAGATCACGAATACCTTATGAAATTACCGCATCAACTAAATCTAACAAGTGGCCAGAGTGTATCTCTTCCCCGGGAACAGTCATATGGCTGTCATATTGCCACATCTACATGCTAAAAACTTAGCATTGCAATATTATTCATCCTTATTTCCATCATTCATCACATTTACCTTGTTAGTGAGAAGAAAGCCAACTGTGGGTCCCATTTTATTCCCAGACTGGATCGGAGCTCCCTCCAGTTAAAAACGAAAGAAAAAAAAGCTGCTCAGTTGCTACACCTGTCTTTCTCCGGCGCAGGTCAGACTCCAGTTTGGTTCTCTTCGTCTCACAAGACAAAACTTTACTTTTTTGTCTTACTGGAGTCTGAGTTGGGGTTTGAGAGGCACTTGTTATCCATCTTTCAGCAGCAGTCGTCAGTATTGTCTCGACATGCGCTTATGGAGGCGGAATACACAACACCAGCTGCAGCACAGCCAGACGAACCAGTACGTGCAACTCATCACCCCTACATGCGCCCCCTTGAGGGTTCGAACCCAAAACTCTCGTACTGAGCATGCAGAAACAGTATTAGAGACAACGGCAGTGAAGAGAGATCAGCTCATTCTACACAATCAGGCAGCTGTGAGAGCATGTGGAGGAAAGGCAAGAATAATATTTAATATTAAAACTTGCACAATGTACCTTTAAACTTGTAATAAACATATAAAAAGGTCTGAAAATTAAGCCGAGTGGGAGTATTGGCCAACATACCCAACAGATTGGCCAGCTGTATCGGTCTATCCTTACCGTGTACACAGGTTTTATAAATTGGAATATTTTTTGGCATAGCCTACACAAACTTTGGATTTTGGGCATATGTAGCCTACACTAAGGATTCTACACACAGTTTTATAAATGAGGCCCCTGGTCCTATCCTGCCGCTGCCCTGTGGCCTCTGCCAGCCGGACTTTCGATTGGGACCCAACTTCAGTCACGGTACGTCGCCATATATCCAATCCATGCCGGAAGTCCCAATCGGAAGTTTCGTTTTGATGTAACTTACTTAATTTTAATTTTAACCCTACCCCTGACCGTTCTCCTGACCCTAACCACCCGACTACACTATAAGCATCTGTTTGCAAGCTGCAGATAGATACTCTAGGTGGTATTTAACTAACTTCCGCATGACACTTCCTGTATGGATTGGATATATGGCAGCACCCTTGTCGGTCATTGTAACTGCAGTTAGTCTTGGGACTTTCTCCTCCTGACCCCAAAAGAGAGAGAGAGAGGAAAACGTAACCATGGTAACTTATGAGTCAATCACTCTCCTTCTACACAGGTGATTCTAATCACCTAATTGTTGTCACACACAGTGGGAGGGCCAGAAAGGCGAGCACACACACTGTGACAAGGAATGATAAGCCGAGGCAAAATATTGTTGAAACCGCAGTTACGTTTGTCAAGAAATTTCAGGTTGTTAATAAATTGTTTTCTAAAAGACAAATCATTAAATGTAAACACCATGATTATACAGGCCACTTTTATTTCTCTGAACTAAAACAAAGTGGAGTAGGGAGATTTTTCAGTATTTATGGGCTTTATGCAAAACTCCACTGCTTCCTGAACTTAAGCCAGCTCCTTTGCCTCCTTTCATTATTGGGCAAACTGTGTGACTGACCTCAGTAACCACGAGGACAATGGCCAGACACACCTGGATTAATCAAACTGTCCAATAATGACTGACAGGAGACAAACGAGCTGGTTTAAGTTAGGAAGTAGTGGAGTTGTGCATAAAGCCAACGAGTTTGACATCCCTGGTTTAGTGTCGCCACCTTTTGGTAGAACATGGAACATAAACACCCAATATCAGGGAAACCTTCCAGTTACAGCCATCCTCAAAATTATTCATACCCTCCAATTAAAGAATAAATTCGCAATAGTAATTCATATAACAAGAAACTAACAAAACTAATAATAAATAAAAATTTACAAAATTATAATTCAGTGTAATAGAGTATTTCTTTTTAATTGTGGTTGGAAATAATAATCTTTTTTAAAAAAAAACATATAAGCAAAATGATCCCAGACACATTAGAGGACCTTTTCAATTAACAGTGGACCAAAAAGCCTGTCAACAGAAGTAGAGGTATTTTTGAACATTACAGAAAACACCTGATTGTCTCAAAGTGTTGCTCAACAACAGTCATGCTTCGAAGTCCCATCATGCTTGTTTACTTGTTTTACTTTTGGTGTGTTTGTTTTTTATATTTCTTTTGAACCATAATTCAGAATCAATGTCATTTTCACAAAATTTTTACTTATTACAGTTTCAACTTATCTCACTGACAGCTGATTTTTTTTTTCTTCTTTTATTGGAGGGTATGAATAATTTTGAAGACAATATATCCACATATATTTATATATACAGTTGTGTGAAAAAGTGTTTGCCCCCTTCCTGATTTCTTACTTTTTTGCACACTTAAATGTTTCAGATCAAACAAATAAATTTAAATGTGAGACAAAGATAACAAAAGTAAACACAAAATGCAGTTTTTAAATGTAGATTTTTATTAGTAAGGGGGGGGGGGATCCAAACCCACATGGCCCTGTGTGAAAAAGTGATTGCCCCCTAAACCTAGCAACTGGTTGGGCCACCCTTAGCAGCAACAACTGCAATCAAGCATTTGCAATAACTGGCAGTGAGTCTTCTACAGCGCTGTGGAGGAATTTTGTTCCTCTCATCTTTGCAGAATTGTTGTAATTCAGCCACATTGGAGGGTTTTCCAGCATGAACTGCCTTTTTAAGGTCATGCCACAGCATCTTAATAGGGTTCAGGTTGGAACTTTGACTAGGCCACTCCAAAGTCTTCATTTTGTTTTTCTTAAGCCATTCAGAGGTGGACTTGCTGGTGTGTTTTGGATCATTGTCCTGCTGCAGAACCCAAGTGCGCTTCAGCTTGAGGTCACCAACAGATGGCCGGACATTCTCCTTCAGGATTTTTTGGTAGACAGCAGAATTCATGGTTCCATTTACCACAGCAAGTCTTCCAGGTCCTGAAGCAGCAAAACAGCCCCAGACCATCACACTACCACCACCATATTTTACTGTTGGTATGATGTTCCTTTTCTGAAATGCTGTGTTACTTTTACGTCAGTTGTAATGGGACCTACACCTTCCAAAAAGTTCAACTTTTGTCTCGTCAGTCCAGAAAGTATTTTCCCAAAAGTCTTGGGGATCATCATGATGCTTTCTGGCTAAACTGAGATGATCCTTTATGTTCTTTTTGCTCAGCAGTGGTTTTGGTCTTGAAACTCTGCCATGCAGGCCATTTTTGCCCCCCAGTCTCTTTCTGATGGTGGAGTCATGAACACTGACCTTAATTGAGGCAAGTGAGGCCTGCAGTTCTTTGGATGTTGTTCTGGGGTCTTTTGTGACCTCTTGGATGAGTTGTCGCTGTGCTCTTGGGGTAATTTTGGTCGGCCGGCCGCTCCTGGGAAGGTTCACCACTGTTCCATGTTTTCACCATTTGTGGATAATGGCTCTCACTGTGGTTCGCTGGAGTCTCAAAGCTTTAGAAATGACTTTGTGGGGCGGTGATTAGCTCAGTTGGTTGAGCAGCCGCCCCATGAACAGATGCTACAGTTCCTCAGCGCAGTCGGCCCCGGTTTGATTCCCGGTCCAGGTCCATTTACTGCATGTCACTCCCCACTCTCTCTGCCCCTTTCCTGTCACTGTTCCCTGTCATATAAAGGCCACTAGTGCCCAAAAATTCTTAAAAAAAAAAAGAAATGGCTTTGTAACCTTTTCCAGACTGATAGATCTCAATTACTTTGTTTCTCATTTTTTCCTGAATTTCTTTGGATCGCAGCATGATGTCTAACTTTTGAGGATCTTTTGGTCAACTTAACTTAGTCAGGCAGGTCCTATTTAAGTGATTTCTTGATTGAGAACAGGTGTGGCAGTAATCCGGCCTTGGTGTGGATAGAGAAATTGAACTCAGCAAATATGTCTCACATTTAAATTTGTTTGATTATCTAAAACATTTAAATGTGACTAACATGCAAAAAAGTAAGAAATCAGGAAGGGAGCAAACACTTTTTCAAAAAACTGTAGATATAGATTACAATTTAGCTTGACAGGGAAAAAACTTTGTGAAAACAAAAGAAGAAAGTTTGAATTAAGCTTCAGTCTTCAGTGGTAACCTAACTCCAATGACATAATCTAAACATTGTTTTAACATTTCTTGAATAAATTTGTTTTAATACATTCAAACAAACTAGTACACACATCTATTCTGCATGTAGAAAATTAATATACTTGTGTTTTTTGTTGGTTATCCCACATGTTCTTGACAACAGCTGTATTTTACCTGTAAGCTTCTTTTTTTTATCAATGCCACATGTTGTTGGTTTAAAATTTCTGTTGCATGTGTTGTGTTGTGAGAGCTATATATTCATGAGAACAACACAAACTACAGTATCCACAGAGGAGCACAGCATATACGGCTGACATTTCAGATAAAACTACCTAAAGCAATCTAAAAAAAAAAAAAAAAAAAGATTTCTTTTTCAGATATAAAGAGATAAAAAAAAAACATTTTTAAATTAATCGCTAAATTAGCTATTTGCTTCACACATACATTCAAAACCGAAAACACTTTATATTCATTTGCTGGAATATTTCTGTTTGTCTTCAGTGAAGAGCTGATTCTCCACAACGTCTCCAAGCTGGAGAACATGAAAGGCCTCAGTTTAACAACCTGCATTCAAAATATAGATCAATAAAAGAACAGATTAGTCATTGTTGGATTACAAAATTATTCAGAATTAACTTGGCAATATGTTTAAGAGTGAAACTAAACTGATTCAGCTAGGATCAGTTCATACTTTGTTGGTTTATATTTAGTCATGTTTTACACGAAGCTTTATTGCATCAGTCGTCATGGAAATCTCACACACCTGTTTCTTTGCCTCCATCATCTTTGTCTGGTTTACACTGGAAGAAGGTCTGCCCCTTATTGTCAGTTCGCCAGCTGATTTTGACGCCACTCAAACCTTTCTTCTCCAGGCGGGACTGCAGCTGTGAGAAAATTTAAACATGTGAAATCAGATTTTCTTCTCTTGATGTGTCTGTTTCTCTCACCTGCTGCAGAAGCGAGTCTCTCACTCGGGGAAGATCCAGATTCACATCAGAGCTGAGCTTCATTTTCATCACAAACTTTGTTTTTGGTTTCACATCTAAGGACCATAAAGAAAAGATTGAATATATTTACATGCATGTACAGGTTTTCTACATACTGGGCTTTATAGAGCCAAGAGAGACAACAGGATCAAACTTGAATGGAGAGTTTGTTTTGTTATTTGAACAGTTATTTAATAGCAAAAAGCTCAGACAGATTTTTTATGTACATTTTTGTATCTGCTGGGATTTAAGAGGGCTAATCTGTTAAGCTTCATCTGCATCCATTAATCCCGAAAAGAAGATTTTCACTGATCAGTACCTCATTGTTCATCATTCAGTAGAAAACAGTGAAGCACATTCTGCATGAAGCCATGCTGCTGTTAGTCTGAGAAAAATAGATCTGATGAGTCCTTTTCCTCTTAAAGCGCAGCCTGTGAGAATCTGTTAGAATTTTACACCGAAGTTGTCAAGTCACATAACATAAAGAACATTTTATGAAATAAGAACTAGAACAAAAAACATCTGCTCACAGAGTTCATGTCAGTGAACTAATCAGCAAAGCAATAAGAAAGAAGCTTCGCTTCTTGTTCTTTATTCGAAAATTAAAGTGTTTTCAGGACAAATTCATCTCCCATCAACAGACAACCTTCCAGCTTCCTCTGGCTGCCCCCAAATTCAAGGGAAACACATATTATGTAGAGATATTCGTTATCATTGGCCTACCAATATTATAAACCAATATTATCAGCCAATAACGGCATTAAAATGAAATATCAGAAATTATCTGTATTATTTTTACCATCTTAATGACACAACTTTTATGCACATATACTGTATCGTACATTAAACGCTCCTTCTCCTTTCACGCAAAATGTCAAAATACAAGAGATACATTATCAGAGTTGCCCACATATATCAATGTCGGTTGATAATGGTATCAGAAATTAAGAGTTGAATAATATTGGTATATCAGATATACTAAAGGTTAAAAAGCCATTATTGAACATTTCTAGTATTATGTATTTTGTGGGGATTTAAAGGATAACTTTCTTTTTTTCAACCTGGACCCAATTTTTAGGAGTTTATATGTGCATTTACTCACTGGTAAATTTCTGTATCACTTTGACTCCTTTGGACGATATTTCATTGAGTCGCCCTTCAGCGTCCATCCATATAACAGGAGAGATGGGGCAGCCTCTCTATAAAGCATTATTTGCAGCAAAACTCCTTCATTTCACCAACACTTTAAGTTGAATGAACAAACAAGTACTATTGTCCAGTGTGTTCAGAGTTTCGCGGATTGGGGCTTGTTGGTGTAGCAAGCTGCTTCTCTTACCTGTACTTCGGAGGCGTGTGGCGGAGGCGTGTGGTGGGGGCGCGCGACGGCCTGCAGAGTGCAGAGAAACCCCCAATAACTAACGGAGAGCTAACTCTGAACTCACAGGACATAGTAATCATTTGTTCATTCATTCTACTTACAGTATTTGTGAAATGAAGGAGTTTTGCTGCAGATAATGCCTTATAGAGAGGTTTCCCCATCTCTCCCATTATATGGATGTATGCCAAGGGTGACTAATCTAAATATTCCTTGAAAGAGTCAAAGTGATGCAGAAATTCTACCTGTGAGTAAATGCACATATTAACTAGAAATAAGGTCCATGTTGAAAAAAAAGAAAGTTATCCTTTAACCAATATTTAGGGACAGTTTCTGCATATCACTTGTTTTATACAGGTTGTTGGACACTTTTTATTGAACACTTATAAATAAAATGAGTCAGCATCTGCTTCGCTTATATGCTTTTGAAGGTTCAGATTTGTACTCTTTCCACAGACAGACATAAACTTTACCATCATGTGGGCAGTTTCTGTTCCTCTGTGTGTTGGTTAAAACACAAATTCCTTTCTGCCGTAGCTTTGCTGCAGAAGGTTTGGTCTTACTTATACCTGCTGTTGATTATACCCTAGAAATTATGGATTAGAAAACTATAATCCACGCTTTGGATTCAGCCATGTGACTTTTGCAGGCTCATTTACATAATGGTGGTCAAATAAACCGACAGCTGCTGTTATTCATGTGAGAAGCTGCTAGAATAGTTTTACAGTTTGGTTGCAAGTTCAGAGTTATGGGATGGCACAGATCCTGACATGTTACACAAAGTATTTAACTTCAAATCAGACAGATATCCATCAGCTCTGTATCTCAACCTATCTACTTCAGATGGGCTTCTATAGATAAAAGCATGAATAAGCTGGAAAATAATTACATCTTTATGCGTGTATGAGTGAAATAAATTGGGATTAAGACCCTTAAAGCCAAATCCCATGAGCTTTAATTTACCCACGGCCTAGCAGGAGCTAAAAGAGAAGAAATCACTTCAAACTGAATCATACTCAGCTCAGTATGCCACTTTTCTCTACATCTTTTTGTTAAATCCTTAGCTTGCTTTTCCTCCTTCCTGACTTCCCAAGGAGCCCTGAAGTAACCCTGATTAGTTTGATTTAAACAGTGTGATTAACTGAAGAAAAGGTGTGGAGGTGCATATTCCACTGATAGAGAACAGCCTCACTGCACATGGTCTCCTCTCCAGTGAGACTGGTTAACCACCACTTGATGCTCTGCATAACTAATAGGACAGATTTGATGTTGTGTAAATATAAAGATTTCTCTGAGCATTTTGTCTTTAAAATGAAATGTGCGCTTGAAGTGATGCAACAATCAACTGATCTTATTTTTGAAAAGAAAACATGTTTACTTCTTAAAACATCCTAAAACTTAAACAAGCAAATAAATCTGTCCAAATCTTAAAGGGACACTGTGTAATCGGGAGCAGCTCCCTCGTACTTTTCATGCTGCATTCGCGTTAAACCGGGCAGACCGACGACATCCGCTGCATATAAAGTTATCACCGGCCTCTATGTGAAGATGTGGTCCGTCAGTTACAGTGACATCAGTCCACATCTGTTCGGTTGTCATGGCGATGTCGTATTGTTTTCCCTGACCCATGTTTTACCGTCTTTCGCTCGGCTTTATTGATTAAAATGACATCTGGTTTGTTACCAACGGTCGTCTGCACGTGAACCAGTCTCTCCCCACTGCAGCGCGGTGACTTTTCAAAGGCATTACCTCGAACTGAGCTAAAAACTCCGGTGTGTCCGGTGAGTTTCTGTGTTTTCCTACTGTCACGCTTCTCCCGAACGCAAAAACATGGCGATACGACATGGCAGCCTCCACCGAGCCGACCCGCTCGATGTGTAAATGAATGATACGAACGGCAAATTTAGAACTTAGAGGAGCACTTCAGTTTGTTGATGGGAGTGATTACTGATTAATGAAAAAACACTTTTGAACCAAATAATCAGTTTTTGTGAATAAAACACAGGAGAACTTACACAATATCCCTTTAAGCTAAAGACTTGCTTTAGTTTTCCACCTCCTGCCAGAAAACACTGTGGTAATCTATAAATGTGCGCACTAAACCAGTCATACACAGTCTGAACTGCTCCTGTGCAGGAATTCACTCACCACAGACAAATGCTAATTTACTATCACAAGAATCGTCATCCCACTGGTACTGATACAGCTTGCTAGCTACGGCACAGTTCAGATTCCCTCCGAGATTATCCGGGTTTCCTTTAATCCAGTTTCTGAATGAACCGTTGCTTCCATCAGACCATTGCCAGGTGTTTCTGAATAACCCGATCCAGACTTTCTTTTCGCCAACGATCTTTTCTTGAAGCTGTGAATTGACTGATGAATTTTTCACGGTTGCCAGGTCGATATGAAGAGTCCTGCAGTATGTTTGAGCATCTTGCCATGAAAGAATATGATGATTCTCAGATACAACGTACTTCACTTTCCCATTGCCGTCATCTGGAGGAGGAAAAGATCAGATTAATACAGAGAATTTTGCCATCAGTCTTTCAGGATGACAGTGATGCCCTGTCTCCAGCTGGATGAATATGAACTGGATTAAAAGAAATGTCAAAATGTCCCTTTCTGTGTGCAATGTTGTGTTGTGTACTTTTCCTGTATGATGCTCTTTCAACATACGGTCGTCTTCCTGCATCTTAAAGGTACAGTATGTAAGAATTACTGCCATCTAGACGGGTATTTGAAAGAAAAGATGTTTTCTTTCAAATGACTTCATATTTCCAAGCACTGTTGTGAATGTATGGTGGCCGTTAGTGGCCAAAATTCTCTTAGACATAAAGATGTTTTCATGTGTGAGTGGATACAGTGGTCTCAGGTGTAGCTATGCCTGTACTATAAGTAACTATTTTTTTTATGTCTTTTAAAGCATTACTGATCCCAAACAGTCTCTAACTCCCATTAAACAAAGCTGGTACAGCAGGTTCAAAGTTCAGAGGGTTCTCACTTCACACACATTGTTTTGTCCATTAAGGGACACCATAGTTAAAATGGTGGAACAAATATGGCAGCCTCCATTTGTGCACCGCCCAGCAAGTAGATATAAATGACTTATTCTAAGAAAATAAACATATGACAGCTGTTCTAGTGAAGCAGTTACACATCAATAGAAACACAGTTTTGAATTATAGATTACATTTTTCTGCCATTGACCTTAGGTTTTTTGCATACTGTACCTTTAAGTCCCAAAAAAAACATTTTGTGCTTTTTCACTCCAAAAGGAAGCATGCATCTGAGCCTAGCTTAAAATCCTTAGTTTTTCAGATTTTTGTCTTTTAATGTAAAAAAACAAAACAAACATAAAACATAAAATACATAGCTTAATGTATTAATAGCATAACAAGAAGGATAACTTACATTCCATGCAAGCAAAAGACAACTCTTTGCCACAACCGTCGATGTTCCAGTTTCCCCCTGACCCAATCCACACACAGTCACCACCTTGGTCCTGCCCGTCAGCAAAATTGTCATACTTTAGCTCCCTATGACCCTCAGACCACATCCACCTCTCAGAACCTGATCTTGCCAGACCGATCCAGACATGCGTAGCCACAGAACTGCCAATGCTCTTTATCAGCTGCTCTTGGTCCTCGGGGTCAGCTACAGTGGCCAGGTCTCCATTAACCTGCCTGCAGAAAGCTTGAGCTTCGCTCCAAGTCTTGGCTGGTTCATAAAACTTGTACAGACGATCTTCTGTGGATCAAATTTGGAGATAAGACATGAATGGGATTAAAAATCCCAAACTCAGTCCCAGTCCTTCCTGTCAGTAACACAGGTCAACCTAGTCTCCCTCAAAAATAAGCATTACCAGTCAAAAGTTTGTGTACAGAAGGTATCCCTTAGAAAAAAAAAAGTTGTGTATTTATGTGTACTACACTCATTTCATACTAAAACTGAGGCATTATACTTGCAGCTTACTTTTTATTTACAATATTTGATATACTTTAGAATAGTATATTAAAGTATACTTGCTTTATACAGTACTTAGAATATAGAGAAAATTCTAAGACTACAATAATACTACAACTTACACTCATACTTTAATACTAGCACTTGTACTGTGGTATACTTTTTACTTCTTTCTGTCTCAAAGTACTGATTCTTGGTAAATATTATCCAAGTACAAAATAAAGTCAAGTCAGTTACTCCTGCTTATATTCAGTTTTGCAGAATAAAAATGTGTTTCACCAGACACATTAGCTTAGAGGATCTTTTTCTTTGAAAAGCACTTATTGATGATTTAAGCAGGTACGTGCAAATACACTGAATGGTATGTTTTAAAACGTATAAATATATCAAACTTGTTGAAAACATTTTGTCTTGAGATTTTGTAAATACATTGCAGTCTAGTATGCATACATGAGTTCACTTAAAGAGTACTTTGCTATATTTTAAGAATATAAATAGTATGCTACAAGTCAAATGCTAAGTAAACTTACAAGTATACTTGAAGTATAACAATAGATAAAGTAGAGACATAGCAACAAAGGAAGGGTCAGTGTGGTAGTGTAGTGGATACGGAGGTGAAACCTAGGTTTGACTCTTCGTCATGGCACTCTTGACATGCTGAGAAGTATATACCTAGGATGCTAGTAGCTTAAAGGAGTGTACTTATTGTATACTTGAAGTGTACTTTTGTAAACTTTAAATTACCTTATAAGATGTATACAGTACTGAGTACCAGTATCATTTGGTACCAGTTATTAATCTCAACGATATTGGGGTTCTGTTAAAATTTTGTACAAATGATACTGTTATTGATACTTTTTTAATGTCTAAATACTCATAGCATAATCATGACACTGTCATATAATTATGGTGGAGTTAGACTGACTCTTATTCTCCAAGCTTTCCTTCACCAACCTTTACCTCAAGCCTCAACACCGTCCAAACAAGTGTTCTCGACCGCTGGATCTTTTAACATTTTTTCATGTTTTTATTGGTTACTCTAAATTATGTTACAGTATCAATAAATAACGGTATCGATAAGAAGTATCGATATTGGTATCGTATCAATAAATTCATAACACTATACATACTCTAACTTTTATTAACAAAAAATGTTTCAATTTAGTCCGAAGAAGTATCTAGAGAGTATACCTTCTATACTACAAGTGCATGGCCCTTAGTATTAGGGATCGACCGATACAGATTTTTTAGGGCCAAAACCAATATTTTGTCATCAGCCATGGCCATTGGCCGATACCACCTGCTGATATTTCAGGCCAATACTGCATTTGATTCCCAAATTAATATGAAAAAGGATATAATAAAGGAAAAGTAATTTTACAACTCTTTAATATCAAAAATAAAACAGAGCACTTCAAAAAAGAAAGTGCACTTGTAAACAAATATTATCCACAACAGCTTACCATCAGAGTAATACTTAGCATGAAGACCAAAGTAGTTCCAAACACCAGATCTGAATGTAATCGCACCCAGATCCACTGAGATTTTCCAACACAGAGTGCATCATCAGAACACAAGTTGATAAAATAAAATAAAAAATCTGTATATTCGATACATGGCGGTCAGGGTTCACTACACAAGAACAGTTCGATACGAATACATGTATTGTTGCACCACTAATAAAAATGTATATATATATATATATATATATATACACATATATATATATATATAGAGAGAGAGTGCTCACAAAAAGTTAGGGATATTCAACTTTCGGTTTTTGGAGAACAGAATGATGCAGAATAAATATTTAACCATTAAACAATGTACATGTGCATTGAAAAGTTTGGAGAAAGTTTAATTCAATTCACCTGGAAAGGTTGTAGTGGATTTTAGATTCATTTTGACATCATACAAAAAGGCAAATATCCTTAACTTTTTGTGAGTAGTGTATATATATATATATATATATATGTGTGTGTGTATATATATATATATATATATACATATATATATATAGTGTATATATATATAAAACAGTCTGTAATTTATGCCAAGTTGGGGTATCGACCAACACACCAGACATATCGGCCAATGCAGATACCAGCAAAAAAAACGCAAATATCTGCCTAAAATATCGACTGGCCGATGTATTGGTCTATCTATTCAAGATAAAGGTGGTTTAAAGTGGTAAAACCACTTTCATTAGATCAAATGATGGGGAGAAATTTGGCAAAATACTTCTAGTAAGCTTTGCTATCCAAACAAAGCACAATTCAAACCCCCAAAACAATGCATGTCTATTTAATTGCTTCTGCTAATTTCCCTACTTCAAGGAAACTACTCAAGCACAATGTCATAGGAAAACAGACTCCAGTCATTACAAAGATGTTTCTCTCATAAGTGTAAGACAAAAACTCAGCAAGCTAGCAACAATAGACAAACAAAAAAATTCACAAAATCCTAGAGTGGCTTAATTCTGACACTTCAAGTAATATCACATGTCTCAGCTTTCTTATGAAAACTTTTTAAAGGAAAAAAATTCTCAAACAGAATAAACCCACAAAGAGTGTAGCAGCTCGTACGATCTTACCTTTAGCAGGTGACTCTTTGGAAATCTTAATAAACACACTTGTAACCATCAAAAGTAGAAGTAAAATCCCTGAAATCCAAACATGAGAATGATTTTAATTACTGCACCTACAGGAAAATGTTATTTTACTCTCATCTTATGACTCCTCAAACAAACTAACTGTATTTAGTAATGTCGACAATTTCTCTTGTAGGACATGCAATGATTCTGGAGTTTGCTTCATTTAAATTTAACTTGAAAGAAAAGTTGGTTTTAACTCCAACATAACACTAATAAGTCACATGTTTGTAAACATACTCATCATTAAAAGTGAGACGAAACCGAGGAATTTCTGTATAAAGCAAAACTAAATATTTTCAGTTATTAATTTCCCAAACTAGAAAGAGTATGTTTGTCCTAAATAAGTACTTACTCAGTGGAGGAGTGATCCTCTGGAAACACAGGAAATTTCCTGGAAAACCAGGGTTGTTTTTTTTTTTTTTTTTTTTTTATTCTTTTTTTTATCTTAAAAGGTTTTGCACATTAAAAAAAAAAAAGAACTGCACATTCTTTAGGTTATAAACACACTTACCACCAAGAAGGACTGAATTTTGTAGCTGCGCCATTTCTCTGTGAAGCGGAATAATATAAATAATAATAAGAATAGAATTTTACACCATAGTTTAAATGTTTCCTTATAATAATATCATAATTGCAAATAGATCAAATGGTATCAGTTCTTAAAGCTAAATAGATATGACTCTGTTCTCCAGAACAATATCGTCTGTCTTCTACCTGCAGCTCAGACTGAAAGCGCTGTCCTGTGTTTGGAACATTCAGGGAAATTATTGTTAGTTTTTCCTGCATTGTCAATGCAAAACCCCACCAGCAGAGAAGAGGACAGAACCAGATTTGGTTTGCAGTGTTTCTTTAAGCCCCTCCCCCCCCCCGATTGTTTGATTAAACAAGCTCATTTGGCTCCCCTCCTTTTGCTTGTGTAGTTTATGTCAGTAATGTAGCCTCACCAGCCTTCCCAGATTTTCATCTGAACTCAAGAACATCTTTGCTGAAGATTGTTTTAGTGGTTTGAAACAGGAGTGGAGCTAAACTTTTAAACATGGGCCGACCATACAGTCCATGTTGATGCTGGATAAGACTTAATCAGAGAGGCCATATGGTCAGAGAGGAAACGATTGTGTCCCTCTGACACACTCTCACACACACTGCTGTGGTAACTGGTCACATTAGAAACATGAGAAAGAAAACATCTTTATACTGATAATCTGAATCAACATGGAAATATTTCAAGTCCAAAAAGGTCAGCAGAAAGGTTAGTTGGTTGTTTTGTTGTGGTAGGAGGATTGATAGCTTCTCCCCCCTAGTTCTGGTTTACTGTCTGGTAATAAACTGGATCTTGATGTCTGACCATGTAACCTTCATGGTAACATGTTGGGTCTGTCTCAACCTGATGTGTGTCCTTTCTTATTTCCAAAAATTGGCAATATCTCCCTTTCTCCTCATTCTTATATCTTTCTATACAAAATAAGACCGGTTAGAGGCTAAATTTCTCCACATTTTTTATTCTTTAACTCACTTTAAAGTTATCTACCAGCCTTGCTGGCCTCTTGATTAAATGGGCTCTATGCACGACTCCACTACTCCCTGAAGTTAAGGCAGCTCCTTTGTTTCCTGTCTTTCATTACTGAACGAACTGATTAACCCAGGTGTGTCTGATCTCAGTAACTGGCCAGACACACCTGGAGTAATCAGTTGGTCCTGTAATGAAAGACAGGAAACAAAGGAGCTACTTTAAGTTCAGGAAGTAGTGGAGTCATTCATAGAGATCATTAAACTGGGAGTAACTTGTGTGGTGAGACGGGCTTTCACCTCTTCTCACTCTCCAATCTCCTCCTTGCCTCCTCACTCAGAAGCAACAGGTGTTGCTGGTTGTGGCGATTGCTGGATGCAGCAGACAGCCCTTTATCAGGGAAAGTATCTGCTGTGGCAGTTGGGTTGGCTGGTTCTGCCTGAGGATTCTGATCACCTGTGATCATACAGAAAGTGCCATCTTTCATGGCTGGGGTTTTGTGTTGGTCTCTTAAATATCTCTACAGTGTGGTGGTCCGCCAGCTGTGGCCTGAATTACAGTTTCACCTCAGGTAGGGTGACCTGTTTCCCTCAGCTGTGTCATTGGGCTGTGGCTCCTTCCTCCCTGGGGGAGCGGGGAACTACACACTAACGGGTAAGACCCCAAACTTCAAGTTCTGAGATTTATTTTAGTTGATGATATGCCTTTTTGTTTTTAGACACACTGGTTGGGGGTGCACTGCAGCGTGTTCCCTCAGCGTCCTGGGACACACTGCTGTCTTGTCTTTTTTTTTTTTTTTTCATTCCATCCATTGCTTTTAAGAGGACCCATTCCTGGTTTTCTGTGGCCTGCAACCTTTCCCCGTTTGCTCAACTCCACTGTGGTTCCAGTGGTTGTTATTGGACTCATCCACACGCTGGTAATCAGGAGCTGGTTGGGCTTGTACTGGGGACTCTGAAGCTACAACCTGCAAATGGACCTTTTTCATATGAGTTGATTTAGTTTGCCTTTTTTTTTTTTTTATTTATTTATTTTTTATAGATGTCTATATACTGGCTGTCCACCTGGTGCAATTAACAAACCTGTGTGTATTAGGGATTTGATTGTTTACCATTGAACAAAACCACATTATGCAATCATGCTGGCCTTTTGACTTTGAAAGTAGAAACCAAAAAAGAGAATCTGAATAGCGTTATGGTATTTAACACCTTATACCATCTGGTCTTAATCACATCTACTTTTAGACAAGGCAAGTGTATTTGTACGGTATATTTCATCAGTGTGAAATGTATAGTGAACTGCAAATATATATATATATATAAAGATTATCACACACTGTGACGACTGAGTGGTTAAAGGTTGAATATGGTATACGGACAGAACAGCAACATCACATGTGTCTAGGTTGCAACGGCAGGAAAACTACTCCAGCCGCTCTGTTACCAGGCTCGCTGCTGATACAGCAAGTGACCTGCAGCATGCCAAAGTAATGCAGAGGAGTTTATAACTAAAAGCTAAAATTATCCACGTTAGCAAACAAGTTAGCTTACCGATCCGGGAGAAAAGTCGCCCTTTCTGTGTTTTGATGCCATGGAAAACGTTTGTGGTTCCATCTAGTGTAGTCTTCACCTAAATTTACTGATGTTTCTTCTCTCATCAGGTCACTTCTCTTCAGAAATATCTCCAGGGCTCTAAAGCAGCTGCTTGACTTGCAGACTCCACTGTTTCCCCCTGTACCAGCCTAACTGTGCCCAACATACTGTTGCCACACAGATCGCATTTGGCAACCCGCAAGGGTATTGGCTTGTAGATGTAAACATTAATCCCATTGTCAAACCTGTTTAAAATTGATTTTTTGTAGGGGCATGGTTTGTGGTGGCTCCGACTGCAGCTAGGCGCTACTTCGAATTTCCCGCGCTGTCCTGCGGATATGACGTTGCATCCTCGTCCCCCGACAGTTTTGATACAGCAAGAAGACGGTTGTGGTAAACTCGGACACTAAGGGATAATTATGGATTCTTCTGCCGTTAGCAAACAATCCAGATCAACTGAGACTAAAAAGTGGCACTGCGAAGAAAGACTTTATTAGGGTAGTAAACATTATAGCTTCAGTTTGTGCACACTCCTGTGATGCCTGTGGCTGTGGTTTCCCGCAGCGGCAGTCGTCTCATTTCTTAATCTTGCCTCTAGTCCCTTAAATTTTGATCGCCCCAAATTTGTTTGATAAATGTAGGATCTATTTCTTTTTCTTTTTTTTTTTTGTACAATGATATGGTGACCCCCAGAAATTATCCCTGTACCACAAGTTTGATAACCACTGAACTAGAGAGCAAGCTGCCACATTATGGTGCCTGGCAGCAGTTGGTTGGTTAAGGACCTTGCTCAACAGCCCACAGTAGTCTACCCTTAGTGCCACGCTGGGGACTCGAACCCTGGTTGTCCACCTCTGTAACCACTAAGTTACCATTCCCCCTATTCTATTTCTGTATATTGTACTACAAAAGTCATGATTTCCATCACATGAACACTGCCAAATAAAGTAAAAGCAGAATATCAGAAAACCCATTTCACAATTTGAAATGGTGGACTGTGAGCTACTACGAACTGGACAAAGAAACATGTAATTCACATTTATTTAAAACAGTTAAGGCAAGTGAGGTTTTTTGGGGGGTTTTTTCTCCCAGAATGATGCGGTGGCGTGGTGGTTAGCACCGCAGTCTCACAGTAACAAGGTTGCTAGTTAGATTCCCAGCTGGGGAGGGGGTTTGAACAATTCCAACAGCAGCCTTCCTGTGTGGAGTTTGCATGTGTTATGTATTCAACAAAAGCATTACAATGTTGGTGGCACTATTTTTCTGCTCTAGACACACACTTGAAGTGAGGCTGTGTCCGCATTGATCTGACTCTGTGAAAAATGTAATAAAGAAGTGAAGTTATGGAAGATCCCGTGTTGGACTACTTAATGTCCTCACAGAGGAATATAACAAACTGGCGACGAGTTAAACGGATCCCCGATGTGCAATAGATGACAGAGAGGGGGGGACTTCTCGCTAAGAAGAGACAGAGAAGTTACGCCACACCGTTGCACACACCCCGTATGGATGCTAACTAACTGGCCGTTAAGCTAACAAACGGAGGAAAGGACTTGTGAGTAATATCCATCTTCTGAATAAGGCTTCTCAAAAGACCTCGGGGAAAATGTCTGGAGGTGTTGGACAAATGGACAGTTTTGATTACACCACAGAGGACTGGACAACTTATGTAGAGAGAGTTGAACAGTACTGTCTGGCTAACAAAGTCGAGGATGGACGTAAAGTTGCTGTGTTACTGAGTGTAATGGGGGCAAAAACGTATAACCTGTTACGCAGTCTCATAACACCAGTTAAGCCGGCTGAAAAAAGTTTCAGAGAGATCACAGATGTGCTTCAAAAGCATTTCAACCCGAAGCCACTGGTTATAGCCGAACGCTTTCGATTTCATAAACGAAATCAACTGAAGACTGAGTCCACGTCGGAGTACATCGCGGAGCTTCGGCGCTTGTCGGAGCATTGCCAGTTCGGGGAGGGGCTGTCGTATGCCCTGAGAGACCGCTTCGTCTGCGGGCTGCACAATGAGAGTACACAGAAACGGCTCCTCACAGAGGATAATCTCACACTGAACCGTGCATTGGAGATTGCTATATCGATGGAGACAGCGGCAAAAGATGCAGGAGAGCTCCAAGGAAAATTCACGGAGGCGTGTTCTGTGAACAAGTTACTGAGGCAGCGCGATGATAAAACACAGGTCTGCTACAGATGCGGGAAAAAGTCACATGATGCTGCCAGCTGCTGGTTTAAGGATAGAGAATGTCGACAATGCAACAAAAAGGGGCACATACAGAAGATGTGCAAATCAAAGCAGTATGATAAAAAGAGAAATAAAATGTAGAAAAGAGACAAGAAGCTGCATGAAGTAAATGGCACAGACTCCAGTGACTCTCAAGAAGATGTGGCGTGCCTGGAGCTGTATACAATGCAGGAGAAAGATGATGTGGTGATATGGCTTACACCAAAAATACAGGGAGTTGAGTTACAGATGGAACTGGATACTGGATCAGCTCTCTCATTAATCTCATACGAAGACTACAAGGACAAATTTCCAAATCTGAAACTCAAACACACCTCAGTGAGACTGAAAACTTACACAGGTAAAAGAGTAACTCCCATGGGGAAACTAAAAGTGAAAGTGGAGTATGAGAAAAACAAATGCAATCTGGAACTTTGTCTTGAAAAAGGGTGGTATGCCATTATTTGGACGTGATTGGCTGAGACACATTAAACTCAACTGGAAAGACATAAAGTCAATGAGACAGGAAAAAAAGCCTGGAGAGACATTACATTGATGAAAAACTGAAACGGATACTAGATAAACATGCACAGGTGTTCAAAGATGGCATTGGCACTCTGAAAAATATTAAAGCGCAGATCACAATGGAAGACAATGCAAAGCCAGTGTTTCACAAGGCTCGTCCTGTCCCTTATGCTGTACGCCCCAAGGTAGAAGCAGAGCTTCAGCGCTTGGAAGAGCAAGAAATACTCGCCAAGATAGAATGGTCAGACTGGGCTTCACCAATAGTACCAGTTGGCAAGAAAACAAGTGACAGTGTGCGACTCTGTGGTGATTTTAAGGTTTCTGTGAACCCAGTCCTCCACATAGACCAGTATCCACTTCCACGGATAGAAGATATATTTGCATCAGTGGCAGGTGGCAAGCACTTTTCAAAGATAGACCTTGCCCAAGCATATTTACAGATGGAAGTGGAAGAAGCATCCAAGAAGTATCTGGTGATCAACACACACAAGGGCCTATATCAGTACAACAGGCTGGTATTTGGCATCGCTAGTGCCCCAGCAGTATGGCAGCGTGCTATGGACCAGGTGCTGCAAGGCATTCCAGGTACGCAGTGCTTTTTGGACGACATAATCGTTACTGGCATTGATGAGGAAACACATTTGGCTAACCTCGCAGCAGTATTGGCCAGGTTAGAAAAATATGGCATAAGAGCAAACAAAAAGAAATGGGAGTTCTTTCAAGATGCCATTGAGTATTGCGGACACAAGATCGACAGACATGGACTTCACAAAACCAAGGACAAAATAGAGGCAGTCCTGAATGCACCCAAGCCTGAAAATGTGAGTCAGCTGCGCTCATTCTTGGGCTTAGTTAACTATTATCACAAGTTTTTACCAAATCTCTCAACCGTCTTACACCCTCTTAACTCTTTGTTGCAACAAAACGCCACCTGGAGGTGGACAAAAGAATGTGAGGAGGCATTCAGCAGTGCCAAGCAGCTCATTACATCAGAGGAGGTGTTAACACACTTTGACCCAGATCTTCCCCTTCGCCTTGCCTGCGATGCCTCGCCGTATGGCATCGGTGCTGTGCTATCTCACAAAATGGCTGATGGATCTGAATGACCTATTGCTTTTGCCTCCAGATCTCTAAATGCAGTTGAGCGGAATTATGCACAGATCGACAGAGAAGCCCTCAGTCTAGTATGGGGAGTGAGAAAGTTCAACCAGTATTTATATGGGAAACACTTCACCCTAATTACAGACCACCGTCCACTCGTGTCCATCTTCAACCCTCAGAAAGGTATCCCGACTATGGCTGCTGCACGTTTACAGCGATGGGCTTTGTTTCTTGGTGCACACACCTACACAATTGAATTTAAAGGGACAAAACTGCATGGAAATGCAGATGGACTTTCCCGTCTTCCACAAATGCACAAGACTGAAAATATCACCGATCCTGCAACTGTGTTTCTTTTTGCACAAATGGAACCACTGCCTGTCACAAGTACTCAGGTCCAACAAGAAACTAACCGAGACCCAGTCTTATCCAAAGTCTATGATATGACACTGAATGGCTGGCCCAACTGCAGTAACACTCAGTTTTCTGCATACTCCATCCGAAAAGACCAACTGTCTATTTGCCAGGGCTGTGTCATGGGGGAACCGTGTTATCCTGCCACCCAAACTGCGCTCAAAGGTACTAGACTCACTACATGTTGGACATCTTGGCGTGGTGAAGATGAAAAGTCTGGCTAGGAGCTATGTTTGGTGGCCGGGCATAGACTGTGACATAGAGAACCTGGCTAAATCTTGCAGTGGTTGCCAGCAAACACTGCGTCAGCTTCAGGCAGCACCTGTGCACACTTCGGAGTGGCCATCCGTCCCATGGCAACGCATCCATATAGACTATGCTGGGCCATTTATGGACAAAATGTTCCTCATCATTGTCGATGCTCACTCAAAGTGGCCAGAAATCTTTCCTGTAAAACAAGCGACAGCAGCCATCACGGTTGACACTCTCCGGACACTGTTTGCACGCACAGGGCTGCCACAGCAGCTAGTGAGTGACAATGGCAGTCAGTTCACTGGAGAGGAGTTTCAACACTTCCTCAAGAGCAATGGTGTGCGACACATAACTTCAACTCCCCACCATCCTGCAACGAATGGACAAGCTGAACGTTTCATTCAATCTTTCAAGCAATCAATGAAAGCCAGCCGAAAGGAGGGAAAACCACTTCAGACAAAAATCGACAACTTCTTGCTTGCATACAGGAACACTGCTCATGCGACGACTGGCAGCACACCTGTAAAGCTCTTCATGGGACGAAATCTAAGATCGCGATTGGATCTGCTGAAACCAGACATTCGCAAACACGTCCAGGATAAACAATCTTCCGCTGAGAAAACACCAAACACCAAAACAAGAACTTTTAACATTGGACAAAGTGTGTTCGTCAGAGACTACAGAGGCTCAAATCAGAAATGGCAGCGAGGAAAGATTTTATCACAAACTGGACTTCTGACATACACCATAGATGTTGGAGCCAACCTAGTCTGGCGTCGGCATGTTGACCAGATTCTAGATGCAGAGACTCACATGGTTCCAGCACGGCCTGAAGACACATCCACAACTCAGAAGTCAGATGAGTTTGCCTTCACCACATCACCTGAGACTCAGGGGTTGAGCAGTGTTGCTGATGCTCAAACAGTTGAGCCTTCGACACAGAGTCACACAGACTCTGATCAAACAGTCAGACGCTACCCTGAGAGAAATCACAGAGCACCTCAGAGACTTGATTTGTAAGATTTTCAGTTCATGTTCTAAGAAACAAAAAGCAATATACAGTAAACTACAGTAAGAGAACTTGTATTTATGTTGTTAACCACTGAGTTTGTGCCATATTTCTGTTTTACGTGAACTACAGAATTTCACTGAACGTATCTTGCTGTTTAATGTTAAATGTGGTACATCAAAGCTGGATGGGAGGAATTGTTATGTATTCAACAAAAGCATTACAATGTTGGTGGCACTATTTTTCTGCTCTAGACACACACTTGAAGTGAGGCTGTGTGCGCATTGATCTGACTCTGTGAAAAAATGTAATAAAGAAGTGAAGTTATGGAAGATCCCGTGTTGGACTACTTAATGTCCTCACAGAGGAATATAACAGCATGTTCTCCCTGTGTATGCGTGGGTTCTCTCCGGGTACTCCGGCTTCCTCCCACCGTCCAAAGACATGCATGTTTGGTTAATTGGTCACTCTAAATTGTCCCTAGGTATAAGTGTGAGTGGTTGTCTCTCTGTGTTGGCCCAGCGACAGACTGGCAACCTGTCCAGGGTGTACCCTGCCTCTCGCCTAATAATAGCTGGGATAGGCTCCAGCAACCCCCGCAACCTTGAATTGGAGCCAAGCCACAGAGAAAACGGCATTAACACCTCGATATCATCCAATGCCTCCATTATTGTTTTTACTTTGCGTGGCACGGCAGTCACGTCACCGCAGTCTCGACCGCGACAACTCCGCCCACTTCCAGGTAGTAGACTACTGCTTCTCCTGTGTGGAAACAAAAACTGTCCTGGTCGTCTTTAGCGTGTGGTGCTGCAATGGAAAAGGCCCAATAAACGCAGATCTCCCTCTGCTTTTTCCACTGTCCCCACCTCATTAAACACACCTCAAAGCTCATTCATGAAGCAAAAACCACGGTGTCTTGATAGGTTTTTCTAAGTGTCAAATGCATTTTTGGTGAGAGCATCAGGGTTTCACTCAGAAACACAACCAGTTAGGCTGAACCATTTTGTAACCATGGACGCTCCAGACAACGTTTTCCTTAGCAACATGACTCTCTCATCAGGCGAGCTTCAATTTCTAACAACTGTGGCTGGATGGACTCAGTGCAGTTTTTTTTTTTCATAGGCCTTTCTTTAAACACTCTTGGGTTGTACCTCATTTGTGTGTCACTTTAAATGGAAGCAAATACCTACTCTGCATAATGTAAAACACTTGAAAAAGACAAGATCACAGGTGAAGTTTACTTTTCCAAGACCAATAAAAATGTGTAAATATATGTGGCTGATTCTGTGCACGTTCAGAATTATAAAAAAATAGTCAACAGTCTACAAGTTCTCCACACTTCAGATGTTTAATGTCTAATCCATGACTTCATACAGTGCGTACACATGAACATTTTCATCTACATAATGAACAAGAAGTTTCTACAGAGGCCCCTGGGATTATTTGACAACGCAAACAGATTTCAGATGTGATCTGTGGTTAATTCTCCTACAGCCTTCAAACAAACTGCTAAATACTTTGAAAACAATAGCAGAACAAATATGTCCACAGTTAAATTTCAAATATATTTAGATATATTTCACGTCTATTTCACTCTTTAAAGTAATCAACTTCAACTTATCATAGCATTACTTTCTGATTAAAAAAACTTTACTTTAGTCCACAAACATCCTCACACCACTGTAACTGAACATCCAAATATCTACATCAATTCAAATAACTCTGTCAAGTCCTGATATTTAAAAGAACTGCACCAAAGTGAAAGAAGTCTCCAGATCTAAAACAAAAGGCCTAAATTTATTTGTGCATGAAAAAATTCTGTATTTGCATGAAATGTCTCCATGTTTCACAGAAGCTTACAAAAAGGACATTTGAATAAGTTTTTATTTACATAAAATGTCAATAACAAATCAGTCCAGAATATTTGTCTTTAAAACAAATCCACTCATGGTTTTTATTGTAGGCTATATAGTAAATATGTAGACCATTGAAGTATATTACCATTATATATGATCAAAGACCAAAATGATCAGGGAAATGTGGGTAAAAGTAATTATGTGAGCAAAGGGCTCAGGTTTCACACGGTTTCTTACACCTCTTCTCCTCGAGTTTTCCTATGTTTGCATAATGCTGATGTCAGCGTGTCACATATTTGTGTTTACCTGGCCTGGGCAGAGCATTCACACAGAATCTTACTGCAGTTCTCTTTATCAACGTATGTGCATGTTCTTACCAAATACAAAGCAAGAGACAGTACACATTAAAGGTATTTAATGACCTACAGCAAATAATTGACACTAACTTTGTGAAACTTTTAAATATCTGTGTGTGTGTGTGTGTGTATAAGTTCAAATTGCTGTCAGTTATTTTCTGTATGTGTGTGTGTGTGTGTGTGTGTGTGTGTGTGTGTATATATATATATATATATATATATACAGTGTATATATACAGCTGTGTGTATGTATGTATGTGTGTGTGTGTGTGTGTGTGTGTATATATATATATATATATATATATATATATATAAGATAAATATATATATATATATATATATATATATATATATATATATATATATAAAAGAACTGCTCTGTATTTTGCCAAAGTTTTGCCAGTGTGTTGTTAAATAATCCTGATGCTGGGAAAGTTCCAACACTGAGACAAGAAATTTTAAAAAAAAAAAAAAAGCCTTAACAAAGGGTTGTCTAGTTGCAGTCCTTGATGACCACAACCCTGCAGGTTTTAGAAGTTTCCTGCTCCAACAAACCTGATTCAAATCAAATGTTTCTCCTCAACAGCTTGTTGAAAAGTTCTGCTTGAGCATTTTTACCTATTAATCCAATTCTGGTTTGATGCAGCAGGGAAAACCAAAACTGGCAGGACGGTGGCCCTCAAGGACCGACTTCAGACACCCCTGCTCTAAGTCAGCTACAGTTCCTGCAGTATGCAAATAAAGGAGGATTCCCTGCGATAGTTATGAGAACAATTAAAAGGTTAATGTGGTACAAACATGGCCTTTAGTGTCTCTTCTCACTTCATTCTTTCTCCTTGCATCATGATGATCACGCTTTACCACCACTGGATGGCACACACCTGTAGAAGACAAACACATTCTGCAGTCTGGCTGCTTTCAGGGGTGAACATGGACTGTAAC